>FIZR01023506.1:0-10083 GCA_900060175.1 Ferrisia virgata | reverse complement strand
TTTTTTTTGTGTTGGATTGTTTTTTTTTTTTTTTTTTTGCTTTATCACGATGATGATGAGATGGCATCGACAACGCGACGACTACTTTGAGACACAGATGTACATCACTACGAAACGATCATTTCTCGTAATTATTACGTAATACCTGGATATACCTAGACCTATAAACGTAGGTCTAGGTACGTACTTGTTAGCAGTTACGTGAGTTATTATTATTACATTCGTAGAATTGGAATAAATGCGGAATTTTAGCCTGCCAGCTTGAGTTGGAGGGGAAATATTCATAGGAGAGAGTAGAGGGGAGCAGTGGCGTAGCTAGGAATAACTCAAAGGAGGAGAGCGAAGCAAGGACGAAATTTAGAAAAAAATGGACCTTTTTTAGCCGACCAAAATTTCAGAACAATGTTGAGAACAAAACTAGCATTAGCGAGGAAAGGGGGGTTCAGACTCAAGTTCCTACCAGGGTACAGCCTTGTGGAAGGGAGGTGCAAGGAAGCTGAAAATTAAAAAAATTTAGGTACTTTTCCTTTTCAGGGAGAAATTCTAGAATGTATCGATGTAAAAAAATGCAAAAATCATTAAAAAAAATTATACAATGATCTAGTAACACGAGTTTTTGGTCAAAAATTTAAAATTTTATTATTTGTTTTTTTTCTTTCTTAACGTCGTATTCTGCGACGGTGGCCAGAGGCGTACTGAAGGGATAGTTGTGTAAAGAAGGGGGTTTAGTGCAGTTTTGGTAACAAAAGATAATGGATTTTGAATTTTTGGTTTTAATTTCTACAATTTCCAATTTTTCTTATTTTTCAACATTTTAATTTTTTTTTATTTTTATAATTTTTTTATATTTTTCAATTTTTTAATTCTCTTTTTTAATATTTTTATTTTTTTTCCATTTTTTAATATTTTACTTTTTTTGTTTTTTGATTTTTTTTATGAGTTATATTTCAACTTTTTTCATTTTTCAATTTTTTTAAAGACATTTATTTTAACATAGATTGCAAAAATTATTCATCATCATTTTACATTAAAAACGTCACGTTATCCCAAAAACCCCTCCCCCCCCCCAACCATAGGAAAATATTCATGTCAAAAAGGAAATGGCAATGGTGTAACTAGGACTCCTACTGAATCAACTTGCCAACGAGTATTTCTGGATAAACTTGAGGGAAATACTCTTAATCTGAGATTTTCCAAAATTTTTCACAAAACACCATTGAGTAATCCCAGAACATTTTAGAGTTGGAAAAAATCCTCCCATCCCGCTCAAAATATCGAAAAAACGTTGGGGGGGGGGTAATCCTGCAATCAAGTATGTTGCTGAATCAAATTTAACATCATTACTTCTATTCATCTTTCGCGTATTAGCCATCCTTTCTGAGAAAAACGCATTTTTGAAAATTTCTTCAAGTTTTTGAAAATGGCCCAAACCCCTAAAAAAATTTCTAAAAACCATACTCGTCGAAGCACATACTTTGGTGAATAAAATTTTTATGGATGTTACGGTCCGCGACTGCAGAAATTTAAACCTTTCTTTTGTCAATTCCCTGCCTCCCCGAGGCTTAAAAAATTTTTTTTCAATTCATATTGATCTACCTATCATGGCTATAAACATTTGGATTAAAATCATGATTTTTTTCTCTGATACGCGTGAATACCGAACTTTTTTCTAAAAAAAAAAAGTTTTTTCGGTATTCTGAGTGCGGAAGAGGGGGAAGGGGGATTTTTTTGGCCCTAAAATTCTTTGAAATAATACCTAATAATGTTCTGTGAAAATTTTGAAAATATGAGATCAAGGGTATTTTGCCTATGCTTATTCAAGAGTAACCTTGTAATCACTTGATTCAATTTGGAAGAATCTAAAGGAAGGGTTGGGGTATGGGCTTCCATATTTGCGGTCATTTTCGAAAAGAACCTATTTTTTCGCTGTTTATATGCTCTCTAAAATGTTGTAGAATCTCTATCACAGAGCTATAAAAAATATGATTTGAGATTCTACGTCTACCGAGCCCAATTTTGGTTCAATCCGAGAAAACTTTTGGCCCTCGTCAAAGGGGTTGCTAGGTTACGGATGGCAAAATTTGAGATTTATTATTTTTCAAAAAAATTCAATTAGTATAGAAGGGCCTATTATCGTAAATACGTGCTCAACATTTTTTTTTGGCTTAGCGAAGTGAATTCGGTTCCAAACAGTTGGATAGTTTTGCATAAATCAGAACTGCCAATCTTATCATTTAGTAGAATTTAGGAATATTAAATATTGACATTTTTTGTGACAAAATTTCACTATTCAGTGACTTAAAAAATTATTTTCCAAGTTGACATCGGTCGAGTGGTATTTCCATGCCACATTTGAAATAATTTCCAAATTTGCGCCCTCCTTAGTGGCCTCCTTAAATTTGAGATCTTGGGGTTAAATTACAAACATTTCAGCACGTCGCTCGGAAATATCCCTATTTTCCAAATTTTCCCCTTTTGCTTATCTCTACTTTTCGAATATCGCATTAATAATACGACCAGGGTGCTTGTTTTCGGGCCAGACACAAAAACAACATTTTTTTCAGGTATTTTTCAAATATCGTTGAAAATGAAGATTTTTAAAATTCAAGGGGCATTTTATATTCGTGTTCATCAGGATTGCTGTTCTTTTGAAATCGTTTCAAAGAACACATCAGATGCTGTGTGTCACTTCTCGAGAAGATGAGGGGTACTTAAAGACCACCTCCCTATGGAAGATTTCAAATGCCTCTCGTTCCCAAAAATTTTAAAATTTTTCTCGTCAATCATCATAGCCCATGTAGTTGCCAAAATTTACCTGTTGTCACGCTACTATCTATGGTTTTGGTGAAATAGAATTTTGTTGATCTTCTCTTTGCCCCCCTCCTCCTATCACATCTGCTCTTGCCGACAGTTTGTATTTGCGCAATAGCTTGATTTTTTTTAACAATATAACTTCAAGAATCTGGCTGGAAATGTGTACCTTGTGTGGATTTGTGAAATTTCTTTTGAAGTTGAGAATACGACAAAAAAAAATGGGAAATGGCGGACGATTGTTTGTACCATTAATGGTAATAAACGTTTATAAAGGTGTCCAGATCTACGTACATTGCATAAGTATTATATTTATCGGTTTCATTTTCGTATGCATAATTGAAGCGAAAACTTCCCAAGGTAAATTTATAATATTGGTTGAAAACGTGCGGTTGCATAAGAAATTCTTTGTATGAACGAAATTAAAATCTACGTTTAGGCATTTAAATTATACTGCTTGCTAAAGCTACGATGATGGTGGTGGTTTTAAGATGAATTTTAAATGTGATGTTCTGATATGGGTACAGATTTTATTGGACTTGAAACGACCTTGAATTGTATCGAAGTCATTTGTACTTACTTATTGTAGAGGTTCATTTTTTCATCGAGTTAAATTATCAAGCGAAGGTGAAAAAAAGCATTTAAAAGGTATCCAGAATTTGAGCATCAGCACTTATGAGATTAGTGGTGAGAAAGAGGATGCGATACCAGCCTAAGTTGAGAGAGATTTAAACTAATGAACAATTCAAACCAAAATGTGCAAAATACAAATTTTTTCTCCTATTAGTTGCTTTAACGTTTAATTTTTTGATGATTCGTGATACAATTTTGGATTTTTTGTCGATCGAGGCTGAGAACCGGACATTTTATTTTTACACTCCTTCTTCTCTATGCGTCTCCGTTTGCTGCTTAAATTTTGATTTTAAACATACTTGAATTTTGACTCGAGGTATTTTCCTGACTGTGTAGCCCTTTGAAAGGGACTGTGATTTATTTTCTACTAACGATTGCTGTGAGTGGTGGTAGTGGAGGGTAGAAGAGGGGGTCGGCAGGTCTAATATTAAATGATCATATATTATAGATGAGCTTGAGATAAAGTTCGACAAATGGTTGTGTATTCGTTTATTATGCAGTTGGCGATGAAATTATTAGCAGTCGAAGAGCTCGATGATGGTTGCCAGTTTGGCAGGTTCCTTGATCGTGTCAAAATAAATCTCATGAGTTTTAAATTCACTATTATTATTAGCACACAAAAAAAATTACTCGCTGTTCGAACTTCAAATCTTTGTATATTTCCCTTTTCTTCCCTTTACTTCTTTTCTATTCCATTTGGAGCTGCTTAAAATTTACCCCGGTAGGCTGAAAAAATTACAAATACGTTAGTGAAAAAATTCAAACTGATATGGAAAAGTGAAAATGCATATTGTTTTTGACGTATTTTTCGGTACAACCAAGTTGTACGTTTGTCTTATGTTTGCGATTCTGTTCACGTATTTAGCTCTGTCATTCCAGTCTCCAGTCTGCATTTTGTAAATTTCGAAGGTCATTTTGTATGATTATTTTTTACGACTTTTACAAGGTGGTTTACGAGTTTGCAGAAAGATGCATTATAGGTGCTTATTTGTCGTTTACCTGTCTAGATTTTGTAACAATGAATCTCGAGCGAAGTGTTTCTTTCTTTTTTTTTTTTTTTTTGTTTTCTCTCGATTCTTTTTGGCGGCAAATCATACCGATGATCATAGGTACAGTGTTGCTATCGCTTAAAACATTATTTTTATTTTTGAATTTATGATGAGCTGAGCTAGTACTCGTATTATTATTTAACCTTGGTACGTTTGTATTTTTTTTTCTTTTTTTCCTTCTGTGTTTGTGCGTTCGTGTACGTGCAGAATAACGTTTATATACGTACCTATTTTATTGTTTCACCGAGATGTAGTTATAAAAAGCAGGTTGACGGTGATGCTCGTACCTCTACATATAAATGGCGAAGTTAATTTCACAGTAGGCTAAATTCAAAACGCGACTAAAATGTCGTCTTCCTTTGTCATTGTTTTCAAACCGTATAATGGAGTTGTTTTTATTTGGCGGCTAGCGACGCGCAGCTTTTATCTCTTCTGGCCTGGCCTGGCGTAGGTATTCAAAAGCGCTCTGCTGTGGAATATTGTTTCAAAGTACATGATGTACTTGTGAGTATATATAGGTGTTTATATATATATATATATATATATACCTACTTAATATAAGCATAATTGTAGTGTAAGTTTACTATACCAACTGTTGGCGTTTTGAAAAGCGTACAAGGGAAGGAATTTTTTTCATATTTTTCCATTTATTTATGCTTACTTAGTCTTGATGAAGTTGTCTACGAAAGTGAAATCTCGATGGGTTAAGAAAACAGCATAGAAACTAGTTTTTATAGAGAGAGAGAGAGAGGTGTGTAAAGCTGTATTGTAGATTCAATGGTGAAACCAAATACGTACCTAGGGTAACTATATATCATTCACGAGTGAAATAATAAACGTATTATTTGGCAGAGGTGGTGTTTGCTATACACGTGAACTAATTGTATTTGCAAATGAAGATGCAGCCTCGTCTTGTATTTCAGGTTTAAATTATTTAAAAAAAAAATACATCAAATGGCTTTACCCATTTACCTTTTTGTGTTGATGAATGCTCAACAATGGATAGGTTCGTACTGAAAGGGGTAGTTCCCCCTGGGCCTACTTAATGTCTAAGGCCTCATATAAGTAGGCTTCAAATATGAACGACAGATATGACCCCCTTTTAAAGTAAATTTAATTTTTATCGAATGTTAAAACGAAGGATGGGGGTCTTTATCTAGAAAATTTCTTAGACCAGTAAACTAACGTATTATAAATACATGCTCGAAAATAATTGAATTGATAAATTTTTATTAAGATTAGGTTTAATCTCAGTTTTATTAGAAAGTGTTTTGATTTGTTTATCTTTCGATATTACGAAAAAATTTTGAACATTGCCTACTTCGTATATTTTCTTCACATTCTTCATCGATTCTGAGAAAAGTAAAATAAATGATTTCTGAGAAGAAGTACCCGAGTAATCTTCGATACGGAATCGAATTTGCATTTCAATTTTTCAAATGATTAATATTTCTACATTTAATGTGTTTGTTTCCTTATTGGGAAAAGTTTTTTGACTACATTTTTGATAATAATATTTTTCTGATAAACGTATCTCTCTATTGATAGAATTCATAAAAATTAAAAAATTCGTAATTTTCTTATCATTTGTTTTATGGAAAATCACACGTCAGTTATGTAGATAGCAAGTGCCAGCTCAGTTGAATTGGTCGCTTTCATGTTTTGCGCGATCGATATTTCCAAGCTCGATTTATCGTTTATCAATTTTCGCGAACTTTTTTTTCACTCGTTGTACGTGGAACAACTCATTAAAAAAAAATAATCAATTTTTCAGAATCGACCAGCGATCAATTATTCAAAATTAAGCAAAATTGATTCTTTCAAAATTAACCAAAATTATTCAGTTAAAATCAATTCTTTAACAATTGTTCAAAAGTTATTTTTTAAGATTTAAACAAAGTATATTTGTTGAGATTTGATCAAAGTTAATTTTTTATAAATCGATCGAAATCAATCATAATTAACTTGTTAAAAATCGATTGAAATCAATCAAAATTAATTTGTTAAAAATCGATCGAAATCGATCGAAATTTATTTATTACGAATCGTTCAAAATTAATTAATTAGAATCGATTTTTTTTAAATCAATATTAATCAATCAAAATGGATTTGTTGGAAATCGATCAAAATCAATTTGTTGAAATTGATCAAAATTAATTGATTGAGATTTGATCTAAATTGATTTGCTATAAATTAATCCAAATTGATTTCTTAAAAATTGGCCAAAATCGATTCTTTAAGAATCGGTTAAAGTTAATTCGAATAGAATTAATTTTTTTTAAATCAATCAAAATCAATCCAAATCAGTTTGTTAAAATTTATTAAAATTAATTGGTTGAGATTTGATCAAAGTTGATTTGTTAAAAATTGGTCAGAATCGATTCTATAAAAATTGGTTAAAATAATTCGATTAAAATCATTTTTTTTTTAATCAATCAGAATCAATTTGTTAAAATTGATCAAAGTTATTGGTTGAGATTTAATCAAAACCAATTTGTCAGGATTTAAATAATTCGTTTTTTTGAAATTTTGATCGAAATCGAATTGTTATAAATCAGTTGAAACTAATTTGTTAAAAATCTATCAAAATTATTCAAAAATGATTTGTTGAAAATCAACTGAAACCAATTCTTTAAAGATCAATCAAAATTAAATCAATTAAAATCAATTTTTAAAAATCAATCAAAATTAATTCATTAAAAGTTGATTACAAACAATTTGTTAAAATCGATCAAAATTAATTAAAATTAATTTGTTGAAATTTGATCAAATTTGATTTGTTATGAATTGAACAAAATTTATTTGTTGAAAATTGAACAAAACCGATTTGTTGAAAAAAATTTGTCACTTTTTTTTGATTCAATAAATATTAATCAAAATTGATGATTTAAAAATCGTCAAAATTTATGAAAATCCATCAAAATCAATTCTTTAAAAATCAATGAAAATTGATTATTTAAGAATTAATTAAAATTGGTTTGTTGATAATCAGTTTATTAAAGACCAATTAAAATCAATTTGTTAAAAATCAATCTGAATTTATTTGTTGAAAATTGGTCAAGATAAATTCGTTAAATATCAATCAAAATCGATTCGTTAAAGAATGACCAAAATTGATTTGTTAAAAACTGATAAAAATTGATTCCTTTAAATATCAATCAAAGTCGATTTTTATAAAATTCTCAAAATTAATTTTTAAGAAAATTGGCCACAATTCTTGTAGATTCTATAAAAATTAATTGAAATCAACTCTTTGAAAATAAATTGAAATCAATTTTTTAAAAATCAATCAAAATTAATTCTTCAAAAATCAATCATTGTCGACTCTGAAAATAGTAATCTAATAATCGTTTTTTTATGAATTAATAAAAACCAGGTTTCGGAAATTAAAATAAAGTCATTTTTTAAAATTTGATATTAAACGATTTTCGGGATTGGTGTAATGCAATTTTTTGTAATTTATCAAAATCTTTTTTCTGGGTTTAATGAAAGTCGATTTTTTAGGTGCGATCAAAATTGATTTTGTAGAATTAATGAGATATGGAAATAATTCTCTGGAATTAACTGAATTCAATTTCAATTATTGATAAAAATCGATTTTCGGTAACTAATCAAAATCAATTTTAGATGATCAATCAAAATTGATTTTCTGTAACCACTTAAATTTGATCTCATGATTGCCTTATTTTTTGAAAAGTCATGTATATTTTAGCAGGTGTTTTTTTCATCAACGCCATCTCTTGCGTTTAAATTTCTTAAATTTTCATTGGTGATAAATTTCAACTTCCAACATTTTAAATTTCGAACCTCCTTGATAAATTTCGATACCTTACCAAACTATATGTAAAACTATGAATCGCTCAACTCGACGTAGGGAATATATATTTTCTATAGATTTTCCGAGCACCGTGTTTACGTATAGCTATGCAAATTTCCATCTCTTTACGTATATACCTCCACCTATATCTCTTTATAGTATATTGGTATACGAAAAAAGAAGAAGAAAAAGAAGAAAAAAAGAAATAAAGAAGTACACGACACGAAACCATTTTTTAGCTATTCAAATTTCAAAATTTATACGTTCGATATGATTTTCAAAGAGAGTTTTTCTACCGTTGGCTGAGCTTGTTCGCGTGTCCTTGGCTCATACCAAATACCACTAGTACAGTTCGCATTCGTGCACATATCGTAAAAACTTACAAAGCTATAGAACGTTTGAGGAAAAGAGGGATGAAAGGAGAAAAGATTACGCGATTCCCAATAAAAAAAAAAAAAAAAAAAAAAAAAATGACATAATCTATATGTATGTTGTATATTCAAGACGCGACGACGAATGGCGAACTTCGTCGTCGTAAATTTATATATACGAATAAGTACATAATACAGGCGTTAAATATTTACAAACATTCTCGAAATTTCACGCTAGCAAAATATGTATTATACTCGAATAATGCGGCAATTTACGCGTCCGTTTGCGCGGCTGAAAGCTTTCGAGCTATATCTAGGTATATAAGTTCAAATTTACCTACCTCCATGGTATATAATTCGATATAATGTACCTTTCTACCTACCTATGTGCTTTTGTACGATATGTACTGTTATTCGAGTCGGTCCTTTTTTTCTCGAATTGAAGACTTGCCTGGATTATCGACGACGTTTCTGAAAAATCAAGCCTGCTTTTTATCCTGTTTGAACAACTTGGTGTTTTTTTTTTTTTTTGTGGTGTATGAAAATCATTTTAAATGATCGACCAAAATGATTGAAAAAAAAGCTGAGACGTCGAAACCCCTTAAAGACACATCTAGAGTTCCTATTAAATATACGTACCTAAGTTCAAGTTCCTAGCTCAATGTAGAGGGGAGTTATGCGAGGAACGAACTCAAAAAATTAGAAAAAACGCCCAAAAATCCCCATATTTAGGACTGCAACTGGATAAAATAGGACTGAAAATTCGAAACCTCCCATAAGACACATATAGAGCTCCTACTAAATGTACATAACTAATTTCAAATTTCTAGCCTAATTTGGAGGGGAGTTATGCGAGATAAAAACTAAAAAAGTAAGAAAAAACGACCAAAACCCCACTTTATAGAGACTGGGAAGGGGCGAAATAGGGCTGAAAAGTCGATACCCTCAAAGAGCACATCTAAGGCATCTACTAAATGCACATACTTAATTTCAACTTACTGGCCTAATTTAGAGGGGAGTGTTGCGAGTAACAAATTCAAAACATGAAAAAAAACAACCTAAGACCTACGTCTTAGGAGCTGGAAAGAAGCGAAATAGGGCTGAGAAGTCGATACCCCCAAAAGACTCATCTAAGGCACCTACTAAATGCACATACCTACTTTCAAATTACTGGCCTAATTTAGAGGGGAGTTATGCGAGGAACAAATTCAAAACATGAGAAAAAACGACCTAAAACCTACGTCTTAGGGGCTGGGAAGGGGCGAAATAGGGCTGAAAAGTCGAAAGCCCAAAAAGGCACATCTAGGGCACCTACTAAATGTACATACCTAATTTTAAGTTCCTCGTTCAATTTGGAGGGGAGTTATGTGAGGAACAAACTCAAAAAACTCCAAAAATGAGA
>FIZR01023502.1:0-10417 GCA_900060175.1 Ferrisia virgata | reverse complement strand
AGCAAACTTATCAGTCGCCATATTAGCGGACCTATTCCTCAGAAGACCATATGCTAATAAAAAACCAAGCCTCACAAATTCAATCTGATTCGCTGGCCCTTCCTGTTACGCAAGGAGTGTGTATAACCAAGTTGTTGAAGCACTCCATAAAAAAAAAAAATTTCAAATTAAAAAAAAATCTCTCTTCCAGCTGCTTTTTGCCGTTGATGCTTAGCATTGCAATACTAACACGCTATAAAAGTTCTGCTGGAAAATTTCTACATTTTGTTTGATTTTAGCAATTATCTTCAAGAGTAGTTAATTAGTAATTAAGGTCGAACAAATTGTTTACGTTTACGAACGTGGCGTGTTTTCCTAAACATATTTATTTTCATAAAAATTTCCATCAACGTATTCAACATATAGATACAAATGTTTTTAATTAAAAAGTAAATACGTACTTATACAAATGTACCTGTATACCAATTGCCTAGCCAACATACGTATACTTATGTTTAATATTTTTTCCGAAAAACCAGCAAATATACGTATACCTCAAGCTAGCTATTTTTTGTGAAAATATTTGTACTTAAGAATGAAAAATAAGCCCGCTACGTGTTTCATTGAGGAAGGTTGATGTATGGATACGTATATATATGCGCCGAGTGGGTACAATGTAATAAATATTATCGCTATTGTTTGCTCTAGACGATAAGGTGAGAGAATTATTCTAAACATCGCATTTTCGAGGCACATTTTTCCCCGAGCCAACGCAACGTTTGGTATTCGTGCTTCTATGAAATACGAAACGATGCGCGACGAAAAGAAGAAAAAAAAAAGGCCTTAAAGCGTTGTCGGAATATTAAAATGCAACGTGTAAAAGTTACCTTGACCTTGACACAGCTTTCGGGCATTTGCAAAACGAGCAAATTCGTCGAAGCGCCGATTTACTAATAAATAGGTACATTCGTAAAAAGCTGTAAAACCACGTCCATTAAAACCAATTGAAATCAATTAAATGGGTATTACGAGTAGAATTCACAATTAGGTAGTTCGCCAGTCGTGACCTTAGTCGAATTTGCAGCTTATTCCGGTACGATTGCATTTCGAAAGCTTTTATCAATTTCAATTTTATCATTATCTTTTCTTCTTCTTCGTTTTTTTTTTTTTTTTTTTTTTTTTTTTTTTGAGACAGATTAAAGGAAGTTCTTATATGAAATTATTATTTTTAGAAAACACACCATCTTGTGGGCAAATCGTCGTTTCAAAAAGTGAAATTGGAATTGCAGTATAAGGTGTATTTATATTGAAGGATATTACACTAAATGTATTAATTTTTTTATTTTAAAAAATGAACGTTAAGCACTTTTTGTTTTGGTCGATTTTGAAACGGTTCAGATAAGAAATGCTAATCAACCGTGATAAAAATAAGATTATCGAGTATTTACTCAAGCTAACGTTAATTCGTTGTTATATTGAGGATTAAACTGTTGGCGATGTGATTTATTACGTTTAATGAGCTGGAAAATCCTACTCATCAATGGTTTAACAACGAGTTGTTGGTATTTACATAAATATAAAGAAAAAAAAATAATCTAATTATGTCGTTATTTTTTTTTTTTCCACTTCCATGGTTTTATCTCGTCTGCTCTGTACCGATACATACATTATTATATTTATAGCATGTATCAATTAACCGGTTCTACTTTTATGATAGTTCATTCGCGTGAATGACGCGATTGAGAAAATTTTGATAGCATTTCTCAAAGGTTAATGTCAGTGATTACGAATAGGTTTTCTTTGATGTCCGTATACCCACGATTCCATTACATTTTGTATTAATGCTATGAGTTGTTTACGAAAAATAGACAATGCTGTATCTTTTGCGTATGTTTATGTGTTTATGTACACGCTGTACAGTATTGTTGTCTGGTTTTTACGTTCGCGTAAATCATCGTGTAGATAATGATGATGATTTTTACGAATACCGACGACGATACTTTTTTCTACACGCAATTTTAGCTCTCGCCCTTATCCAATCTGTACACAAATTGAAAGCAGAAGGAATGGCGGAGGAGGGGAGATATATGTAAAATTAATTTCATGTCTGGAAAGTACATTTCGGAAAATTCTTCGCTTGCTTTAATGCACCCACTCACTATTTTTATTTCAGTAAATTTTTTGCATCGAACTATAAAGAAAATTACTTCGCTTTGTGCAGATAATTTCAATCTGATTTTCGTGAAACACTCGTATTATCTAATTTGTTGTCGATTTGATCATACTTCCAGAATTTGAACAAATTTGTTCCCATATCGAGCTGAGAAATTGAGTTTATCTAGCATCGCGATGCTTTCCCTGTCTGATTTTCGTAAAATATATCATAATCAAGTATGTGAACTAGAACAAAGAATCGTGAATGCGATGCGGTGCTCTTTTCCTAATCAGTAGTAAGGGAAGGGAAGGTTCAATGGGGCTAAAAAGTCGAAACTCCCAAAAGGCACGTCTAGAATGCCTACTAAATGTACATGCCAAATTTCGACTTCCTAGCTCAATTTGAAGGGTTGATAGGAGAAGGAAAGCTCATCTTCAAGGACAGAAAGGGGAAAACCCTCATATTTCCTCTCCTATTTGACTCAAGAGTTTGATTCTTGAATGTGTTATACAACTCTGGATTCTCTATTGATTATAGCTTAAAAAAGGAACATTTTTTTGGGATTTTGGTTCCTTAGCATCCCCTCTCCCAAATTTTCGCATAACTAAATTTTGGCCCAAGGTCATCTTTTAGAACCATCTGTGAACTATCTCAGAATCCTCAAAATCTGCATCAAAACCCTTTATGATCATTCAACAGCCGTCAGAACCATCTCAGAACTTTTTAAATCTATGTCAAAACCCTTTGAGATCCTTTGACGGCCTTCTGAACTATCTCATCATCATCAAAACCCTTCTCAAAAGCCGTTCATGATTCCTCAACATTTTTCAGAACCATCTCAGAACCTTCACAACCCATTTCAAATCCCTTCATAACCCCTCAATAGCGTTCATAACTATCTCAGAACCTTCAAAACCCTTTTAAAACCCTTCATGATTCCTCAACATCCTTCAGAACCATCTGTCCTTCTCGAAACACATCATGATTCTTCAACATCTTTCAGGACCATCTCAGAACCTTCACAACCCTTTTCAAAACCCTTCATGATTTCTCAGCAATCTTAAGAACCGTCTCAAAACTATCTCAGAACCTTCACAGCATTTTTGAAAACCCTCCATGATTCTTCAATATCCTTCAGAACCATCTCAGAACCTTCACAACCTTTTTGAAAACCGTTCATGATTCTTCAACATTTTTCAAAACCATCTCAGAACCCTCACAACCCTTTTGAAAACCTTCATGATCCTTCAACATCTTTCAGGATCATCTCAGAATCTTCACAACCCTTTCAAAACCCTTCATGATTCCTCAACAATCTTAAGAACCATCTCAGAACCTTCACAACCTTTTTGAAAACCCTTCGTGATTCTTCAACATTTTTCAAAACCATCTCAGAACCCTCACAACCCTTTTGAATTTTTGTGATCCTCAATCCCAAACTTTGCGTTGGGCGAGGGAAGTCTATCAACTAATATAGTGCACAATACTAAGGTATAGTACAACTTACGCTGCAGTCACTTTACCTAATGGTTTATCGATGCCTGGGGTATACCATATATATTAAGAATAACCCATTTTACAATGGATTAATATCTAATTAAATCCAATTAAAAGTATTAATGCTAACTATACTAAGTTACTCTGGGTGAAAAACCACTTCCCGCAAAGATAGTGGAAAACCATTTCCTCGAACCATAATTAATTACACAAAATAAATTTGACATTATTACAGTGAGTGCTCTTAGCATATGGTGAAATGCGATTAAAACTAGATCACACAAAATAAATTTCTGTGAATAGTTTATGGTTCCATACAACTTAATCTGCTTAAACATACCTTAACACTAGCTAAGGTAGGTAGTTCTGGCGATCAGTTGTGGCGTTACAGCACCTCTTCCGGTTGCTTGAGCTCGAGCTCAGCTTTGTTCCGATGGCTTGGCAGGATCACACGCTGGTCCATGACAAGGGCGCGCTTGTGCTTCTTGAGCCCAATCTGCGTTGAAGTTGATGTGACTGGATCACAGTGCGACGTGCCTCTTCCGGCTTCTTGATACGTTGGACGGTGCCATCTCGGCTGTATGTTAACCTTTATGAAAACCTTCATGATCCTTCAAAACCATTTCAGAACCCTTACAACCCTTTTCAAAACCTTCATGATCCATTAACAACCTGTAAAAACATCTTGGAACTATTTCAGAACCTTCAAAACCTTATTCAAGACCTTTCATTCATTCAACTGCCATCAGAACCATCTCAGAACCTTCATAATCCTACTGGTCCATGAACTACTCTTACAGGGCTTGGGGTGGAGAATGGTGTGAATTGAACAACGAAGAGGGAATCCTCAAAAAGCACAAATGTGCTTGGCAAATTTCAACCCTCTCTGGCATGAAACTGGTAAAACTGGCTTTTCATGGTCAAAAAGAAGGAAACCTTCCAAATGATGTAGGAGGCTGATTTTTGAATATGTATACGACTTTTGATTGTAGCATGTAGGCATGTTTAGAAGTGAGAGATAATGATACTGAATTTAGGCAGGACAGATCGGTTGCGAGAATAGTGCTCTCACTTCTTAATTTTCTCTCGTGATAGACGGACACAATGTCTGAGTAAACTATATATCGTGTGCGGCTGCGAATGCCGCTAATGTGGGCGGCAACGGCACTTGATTAATTTTATTGTTTTTCTTTTTACACGTTTTATGATTTTTTAAAAGCTCTAGTCGTACTCTAAATTATTTATTTAAAATCGTGTCCTGTGATATTTTTTATAATACATGTTCGTTTTTTTGGTTATCAAGAATTCTTTTTTAAATGTTGCGGCAGTCGTCAGTATTTATACTTATTAATCGCATCCCGGTGAGTGTGGGGCAGTGCGCGTCCCCACACCACATGATCCTTATCGATTGGTTGTAAAATGAACAAGTTTTACAGCTTGAGCTCTTCAGCAACCCCTCTCCACAAATTGGGACATGACTGAATTTTGATCGAAGGTCATCCCCGCTTGAAAATATCAAGTTCTCTGTCAAACTAAGCCTACTGACTAAATTTCATCGATTTTGGTCGGTATCTAGTCTAGAGGATGATTTCTAGTTGGAGGGGTGGGAGGAGGAGGAGGAGGAGGAGGAGGAGGATAGAAAAAAAATAAAAAAGAACTAATATCTGACATGGCTGAAAATATTCTCAGTAATCTTCGGCGATCTCAAAACGGATTTTATTGACCCTTCTTCCCACCCTCCATCAATCGTAGGTCTGTATGTACTGCAACGGCTTCGTTTTCATGGACAAAATGGCATAGAAAATCGATTTATAGGTTTCGTCAGATGGCTGAATGGTACGATAGGAATAAAAATAACCTTAGATTTGGATATTCTAGTTGATAAAATTTTTTAGGAGGACGTGTCGATGGTCTAAGGAAAAACAGCAAAAAGTGATCAATGTACAGTTCATAGACAATTATCTTTTGGTACTTATGGAATACGAAATGTTGGTATGCTGATTAATGATGAGACGAGGATGCGTCTCCATCAGACGTAGTACGGAGAACAAAATAGGTAGGTGTAAACAAGCGATAAAAAAAATTTCTAAAAATTTCGACGAAAAATAAGAGATTTAGTTGATAAGCTGGCTGTAAGCAGGTGCCAGGTACATGTTGTATAGGGCTATATCGGCAGAAGATAATTTTTGTTGACGAAATTATGCTATAATGTGAAATTTATCACGTATACCTAACCTACCTATGTAGATATCTTTGTCATTGTCAACGCGTAAATTATGATTTCGTAAAGTTTACAGGCGACATTTTTATTACTACGTTTTAACGAACGTAGTCAACGATGAAATATTTGTGTTGGGATAGGCCGGCACGGCACGGGCTGGGCTGAGCTCAGCTGCGTCAGTGAATAACGATTTTGACGCTTGTCTAGTGGTCGATTTTCTTTCTTATTTTGGAAAGAGTGTTGAGCGGCTGCGATGGACGTGGTGTGAAGAGTACACATAGTTGTGTGAATGTGTGTACAAGGTGTTGAGTAAATATCTGGCTGGTGTACGATGACGAAAATGCCATCCACTTGTGCACGCTCGAATCCGAAGCACAGTTATCAGCATCAGCTACCGAGTATTAAAATTGTAATTGCGTGAAAATACGCGAGGATTAAGATTTGATAAGAATTTACGACAGTAAGCCCGGTACTCGATACGAATAAATATCTACCTTGTTATGTTGAAAAATTTGATGAAACCAAGTTGTTCGAATGTATTGGACAAATTTAAACGACAAAAAATTATAATATAATCGTGTATATTTAATTAATATGTACTCTCGTATACTTATTTAGAAGGCAAATGCAAAAAATGCAAAATAATCAACATTTTTTTTTGTTTTTTTTTGTTTTTAGTACTTTTTGATGGTAAAAATTTTTTAATATAAAAACAATAGGTAGAGTTTGGTATGTAATTATAGTATATATACATTTTAATAATCGTATATTCCTAATCCTTTGATTAACGTAGTTTACTTTCGATACTGGCGATTAGAGAATCTACGCGTTCGGATGTGCCTCGAAATGAATTCGGTTGAGGTCCGATCATTTGTATAAGCTGAGAGACATCTTGCTGTGAAACTTGAACGAATTTGGCTAACGCTTTCATGCATCTGAAAAGCTTCTCTTCTTCCGGTTTACCGTTGAAAAATTGCAAAACAGCCATTGTTAGTTCGACTGCTACGTCGTCGAAAACCTGCGCAATGTATCAAAATTACCCATTAGCGTAGGTGTAGGGTTCATATGAAATATATTAATGTTTACCGAGTTACGAGTTTCAAAGCTGTAAAAATGACTTATTGTCAATAGCACTATAAATCGAGTATACCGTCTACAGCTTTTTCAACCCCGGTCGTATACCATTAACGTGTTGTACGGACCTACCTTTTTTACATACTACATTTCGAAAGGATTTGTATTTTATGTGGCTATCTCTCTCCTTTATACATCAGGTTACTGAGATTCCTATAATGTGTTTTATCTCATTTTCAAAAAAATTCCATCCGAATTTATCTGTGTTTTGAGTTCACAATCGATATTAATTATCAATGAATATGTGATTCTTTATCAAAATATTTAAGTCAACTTTTAATGCAAGGTGTGAATTAGGCCATAAAAGTTACGAATTTTGATCAAAATTACCCATCTGAAGTACCTATTTACTCAGGCAGCCTTGTTTTAAACATCCAAAATGCGAAAATTTAAAATTTTTCAAAGAGTTTTACCCTTTATTCTTCAACTTTTTTTTTTTTTTCATAAATTTTGTTAAATATTTGGTATTTTTTACATACCAGTCAATTTTCACCCATTTTTCCAACACTTTCTCATGATTATTGATCAATTTTAAATCTTTTTTTATCATTTTTTAATGAAATTTTCATTGATTTTCAACGATTTTTCATGATTTTTGATCAACTTTCTGCGCGTTTTACCCGTTTTTACTCATTTTTTATTTTATTTTCGTCGATTATTCTGATGATTTTTCACCAATTCTCTCCACTGTTTACGCACTTTTATTTAATTTTTACCTAATTTTCAATAATTTTTAACAATTTTTGTCATATGTTAGGTCAATGTTTACCCATTTTTAAACATTTTTGATCAATTTTTTTGATCTTTTTACCTATTTTCACGATATTTGCTACAAAATTTTTAATTTTCAACGATTTTGTTCCTAATTTTTGATTAATTTTCAACATTTTACATGATTTTTGATCAATTGTCAGCATCTATTACCCTTTTTTTGGCACATTTTAGCAAAATTTTATTGGTAATTTTCAACGATTCTATTTATGATTTTTTCACCAAATTTTCTACACTTTTCCATAATTTTTGATCAATTTTTTGCATTTTTTACTTATTTTTACTCATTTTTGATGATTTGCAATCTAGGTCAATTATTACTTATTTTTCAACGCTTTTTTATACAATTTTTCATCAATTATCTACAATTTTTATCCATCTTCATTAGACTTGTTATTTTTCCGATGATTTTCAACGAGCTTTTTCATAATTTAAGGAAATTTTCATCAAATTTTCAATATTTCTTCACGATTTTTGGTCAATTTTTCGCACTTTTTATCCATTTTTATTAAATTTTACCTAATTTTCGAAGATGTTGAAAAATTTTTTTCATAATTATATTAATTTTCACCAATTTTTCAACGTATTTTCATGATTTTTAATCAATATTTTGCACTTTTTACCAATTTTAATAATTTTAGTAGGAAATTTGCAATGATTTTCAACGAATTTTTTCATGATTAGGCCAATGTTTCTCCTAATTTTCAACATTTTTTCATTGTTTTTGATAAATGTTTTGTACTTTTCATCGATTTTTTTTTGAAAATTTACTCGTTTTTCGGTGATTTCCAACGATCTTTTTCATTTTTCTTCACCTTTTTTTCCATTTCAGTCAAGTTTGTACCCAATTTTCGATGTTTTTTTAACGATTTTACAGAATTTACTAATATATTGATTTTACAACGTTGGGAGTTCAACTTTTCCTGATGAGCACCAAGTTTGAATGAATGGTCCCATTTAAAAATCAGAAAAAATTACCTCAACGAAGGCTTTTTATGTTACTTTAGGGTATCTAACAGGTAGTTGGTGGAAGTAGTTAAAAGTAGTGAATTGAGTCAAAATTTCAAGAAAGGTAGTGAAAAAATGAAAAATTTCAAGATAGGTACAAAGTATTTCTATAAAATTTGCTCAGTCAAATGTATTTGTTTGTTCTACATTAGCAATACGTTTTTGCATCATGTTTTTGATTTCTGAACATTATATTAAAATGTTAGCATGGATATGTCTTAAGGATGGGAAAGTTTGATCAAACTGACAATGAAAGATGAGTATGGCCGATTTTTAATTTGAAGTTTTTGATCAAAAACTCGCGGCGAAAGATGATTATATAAGATTTTTGCACTTTGCTTATGTTAAAATGTTGAAACTCACGATAAAAGATGATTAAGATTGATTTTTGTACATTATGCTCAAACGTCAACAAAGATATATGTCTTTGTACTTTATGTTAAAATGTCCAAGCTGAATAAATGTGAAAAAAAAAATAGAAAAATAAAAGAATATAAAAATTAAAAAATAGGAAAGAATATAAAAATTAAAAAAATTAAAGATTATTATGAGTGACTTTTACGCTTTATGTTAAAATGTGACGTTTTGATTTTTGGACTTCATGTTACAATATTAACATGGATATGTCTTAGGAGTGAGAAAGTTTAATAAAACTCACAATGAAAGATGAGCACGGTTCATTTTTGGACTTAACGTTAAAATGTCTGAGTTGACATGGATATGTCTTGGGGCTGGGGGTCATTCTGTGAAAGTGTTACGTTTTGTAACATTTTTGATTTTTGGGCTTCATCTTGAAATGTCCGAGTTCACATGGATACGTCTTGATGGTGGGAAAGTTTGATAAAACTCACAATGAAAAATGAGCACGGCTGATTTTTGGACTTAATGTTGAAATGTCTCAGTTCAGTACTCGATTATTGATTCAAAGTTTCTGATCAAAAACTCGGCATGAAAGATGATTATAAAATATTTTTGCATTTTATGGTTAAAATGTTAAAAGATGATTATGTCTTAAGAGATGGAAAAAAATTGATTACTTTAGCACTTAATATTAAAATATTTACACGGATGTCAATTTAAAAAATAAAAAAAAAATTATTTTATTTTTTTTTTATTTTTGCATTTAATATAAATCTAACCAAAGATACTCGTATATTATACAGGGCTAATTGAAGGTTCTACGGTTTTATTGTAATAAAAATTCATGAGGAGGATATGAAAATTATCAAAAAAAAAAAAAAAAGAAAAAATTGTGAACTTATCAATCATTTTTAGCATTACATATCCGTGATCTATAGCTTTTTTTCTGAAATGGGAAGTTGCGTAAATTTAAAAAAAAATAAATCTCAACATCTTGAGGAATCAGCGAGATGCTCAATTATGGTTACAATTCGAAAAAATGAAAAAAATGAAGAAACATATGGGATTTATATCAATTCGAGCACTCTGAGGTCAAATTTATAGGCTTATTTTTTTATAAGATCCCTTTGAAACTCCCACCAGCGTCAGCAATACGTTAAAAATTTAAAAAATAAATGGAAAAAAATGAAGTGATACGTCGAATTTTTCTAATCTGACGGGATGGGAAAATTTGATAAAACTCACCATAAAAGATGAGTATGACTGATTTTTGAATTTTTTGTTAAAATGTC
>FIZR01023494.1:0-14653 GCA_900060175.1 Ferrisia virgata | reverse complement strand
GGAATATATCGAGTAATTGTTGGATCCTAGTTTACCTGTACATCTTTTTCTATCTTTTAAAAATATAGTAGAGGGGATCCTTATCTTAGTATGAAGTAAACCGGTCGATATTACAACAGAAATCATAGATTCTAGCTATGACGACAAAAGGTTCGTCATTTAGCATTTCTTGAATTTTCACAAAATTTTCAGATTTTGGAATTTTATCAAAGATAAACGATTTTTCAAGTCATTTTACTAAAATATTTCTTGTCTCAAAATATTTTACTTTTTCGCTATTTTTCTTAAAATTTTGCATAAATTTACTACTTTCACTATTCGTTGGATACCCTGTTACAAGAATGATTTTCCATGGAATATTGCTCAGGTTCAGCAGTGGCTCCCACGTGAGTTTTGCTTCTCGGATATGATTTTCTACGAAAAAAAATTGACATTTTCAGATTTTTCCATCGTAGCTCTGTTCACTCCTTATTTCGAGTTTTTTCAAATGTTGATCATGGCGCTTATGAATTAAAATTTCGAAAAAAATACATGCCACAGAGAGGTTAAGTGCAGATTTCAAAATTGTACCAAATCAGTATCTTAACAAAATATAAAACATTTTGAAAGGTCCTTCGGGCCACACAGAATCGAAGGCATGTTTAACATCGAGATAGACCGGTGCTGTATATTGTTTCATTTCGAAACCTTTGTAGATTTTTTCAGTTGGTCTGTGAATCTGGTTGATTGTGATGGGTAGTACTTCTCGAAAACCATATTGAAAATTTGGTAATATTTTTCATCTCTAATGAAGTCTTTCAATCATCTAAGTGTAACTTTTTTCAATATAGCTTGGACAACGTTGGTAGCAGGTTAATCGGTCTGTAACTTTCAGGAGTTGTAAGCGGTTTGTCTTTTTTTGGGAATGTCAATCATTACACCTTTCTTTTAGGCAGTTGAGAAGTAGTTGATGTTTAAGCAGACATTGAAAAGAGTACAAAGATGATGAATAAAATTTGCTGGGAGGTTTTTGATCATTTCGTTGGTAATGTCATCAATACTAGATGATTTTTTGTTTTTAAGATTCTTCTTCGGGTGAGGCAGTCATTATACCTAAACCTAATTTGGAAAAACTCAATGGTGGTAGATGGTGTCGTCGTTTTTAAATGTTTCTTCAAAGAAGTCCGCAAATATTTCACATTTTTCGAAATTCATCAATAATTATATATTATTAGAATTTATGATTTAAAATTAAAAAAAAAATGTGTATTTTTGCACCTTTAATGATTAAGATAGGCAAAACATTATACTTACATCTAACTTGAGTTGCTCTACTTGTGGTATGAAGGAAGTACTATCGAAGCGAAGCACGCTGTATAATCTCAAATTATTACTTACTATTTTATATAAATTGACAACTACTAACACACATATACACACTCGCACCTCTTCTCCCACAAAAAAAAAGAAAACCCAGAGAGAAAAACATTTTTATAAAAAGCTCTCGGGAAAATTTCGCCCAAAAGTTATATTTAATATGATATCGAGAACTTTCGAGTAAATATTTACACATTATCCGTTAACCTCCGTCATCACCGTCGTTTTCGCTTCCCCTACCGTTCGCCTCGTACACCCACCTACACCTTGTCCTCACTTATATTTCCTTCCTATCCTAATGTATAAGCAAGCTATCAAAATTTACGCACCTTTTTTATGGCGTAGACAGGCAATTTTTCAGGCTAATTTTTACGTAAACGGTACGGAAAATGAAAGCAATTTAAAACGCTGCGTTGCATCCACGCTCTCCATTTCTTCACGTACTTGTAATCGGATAAAAACAGAATCGCAGCCTACATTTTTATACACCTTGTACCAATTATATCAACATATCAATCTACAATACATATAAATAGGCATATTGTTTTAACCTATATTCCAAATGTAAATATACTTACAATTAGTACTAGCTGCTGCAGGTAATAGAAATGATATTACGCATACCTATACTTAACAGGGTGGAGTGAAAAAATAATCAACACCTTTAATTTGGCTTATTTTTGTACATGTTGTATGATTTCATTTGGAACGCATCCGTAAAAAATTATACCACCTATATTCTTTAGGGGGCATTCTATCACTTACCAAATGAGGCAATTTTCGAGGAGAGAAGCGCAGTTCTTCGTTGACTGAAAAAACAGTTTTTTAACCACTCTTCTCCCTACTGGAAATATGCTACATAAGACACTGAATTTCGCTAAATACCTAGTTCATTTTTTAACCAGAGGTCCGTCAGAGTCGTCAGTGTTTCGGTTGAAAATTACTCATTCGGATAGGAAATATGCGATGAACAGACTTTTCAAAGTGAACAATAGGGGAAAACCTTGTATCCTCCCTACAAATAAAATTTTAAATTTTCACAAAACTCTCCGACTATATTTTTTTTATCAAAATTCGAATGGTACGTGGTCCAAATTGGAGGAGATTCATTTTTGCCGATGGGGTAAGGGGAGATGAAAAATCTAAAAGTCAAAAGGTTTCACTGTCTATCGATGGGGAATTGAAAAAGCTAATGCATATCCAAAAATCAACCTCCTACCTTGATTAGGCCCCAAGAAATCAGTCCATTTGGAACATTTTGACTATTGCTCGTCTGCACAGGTTGTACCAATTCACGTAGAGGGTCGAAACTTGATAGGTAGTTGACGGAGGTGCTCTGGATGTGCCTTTTGGAAGTCTCGACTCGCCACCCCCTAACCCATCCCATTACAGGTCAAAAAAAAAACATTTTCGCGTTTTTGATTGCTCACCCTCTACAGGTCGTCCTAATTGAGCTAGAGCCTTAAAACGATTTTCGGAATTCATGTTAAAATGTTAACATGGATATGTCTTAAGGGTGATCAATTGATAAAACTCACGATGAAAGATGAGTATGTGTGATTTTTTGCCACTTTATGTTAAAATGTTGACATGGATTTTTAATTTTTAAAAATTAAAAATCAAAGAAATTAATTAATTCATTTAGAATGCAATAATTTTTTTAAGTAAAAAAATTCAAAAGGATTCCTGTATTAGAAAAAAATTAAAGTTGATTATGAGTGACTTTTGCTCTTCATATTAAAATGTTGATACAGAAGTGTAATTCACAGAGGCCTACTGAACAGCAAGGATCTCCCCTAGCGTTCGGAAGCTGGAAAAATTGCTTGACAGTTGGTAGAAGTTGGAAAAAATGAGAAGTAATAGAATGTTGGAAACGGTGACAGTTTTACCGAGAAGTCTCTTTGGATTTGTGCCCACAGTGGCCAATTTCATTTTCTAATGTTTACGGTCATTTTTCAACCCTTTACACCTAATATTTTGTAAAATTTTCTTCCTCGCTTCGCTCGGGATGAAGATCTGTATTCAAGTTTACTAAAATATCCAACAAAATCGAAATGCAGAGGTCTGCAAAACAGAGGGGGGTGGAGTGACTCACTACCCCAGGCGTTCCACAGTTGGTAAAATTGGGTGACAGTTGGTAGAAGTTGGAAAAAATGAAAATTAATGGAACGTTTCTGGATTTGTGCCAATAGTGACCGATTTTTTGGGGTGAAAAGTTTTGAAATTTGTATTCCAACATTTTCTAAAGTTTACAATCATTTTGCGACCCGTTAAACCAAATATTTTATAAAATTTTCACCCTCGCTTCGCTCGGGTTGCACCTATACGGTTACATTTTCTAACACATCAAAGGAAATTTAAATCCTGTAACCCTGCCTTCTACCTACCGAAGTGGATCGTACATTTTTGCCTTATGTCGAAATACAAATGAAAATATTTGTTAACGCATTAAAATATTTTAATTTAAAGAAAAAAATTATTATTAAAAATGTTTTCTTAATCAAAAATGTACGTTTGTACGTGCTAAATAAATTTTTTTAGCGATGAAACTTGCTTTTTTGCAAAGTTTCGATAAAATTTAGTACTTAGACTACTAATACAATTTTGAGAAATCAGTTATAAATTTTGAAAGTTGTTAAAACTAGTAAAATTGGTTGGTAAATTTCAAACTCACCCCCTCCCCTGAGCACATCGCTTCAGAAGGCCACTTATAATCTAAAAGAAATTTAAAAGTCAAAAACTAAAACAAATTTAAAAATTCAAGAAATTTATTTATCAATTTACTTATCGATTCTAGTCGTCCTTCTTCTAATTCTCATTAAATTATTAGAATCATCGCCTTTTTCTCCTCTTCATTCACAACAAAACAAAGAATTGAATTGAATTGAACATAAAATTTTTGGTAATATTCAGAGGGGGGGGGGGGGAATTCTGAATCAACCGAAAGAATTACTTACACAAATTTCGACGAAAAAGATGAACTATTGTAATAAGGCTGGAATAGAAGGAAGGATTAACTAGGAGCTTGACATAAATCAAAATTCCAAACTAAATCTATAACTGTAACAGCTTTAGACTAAAATGAAGGGTGGGGGGCGCACTTACATGTTATTAAATACCTAGGTCGTAGATACAGATAAGGTACTCGAGCTTCTATTTAAATTTTTTCAAACACATTTCACCGTTCATTTATCTAGGTTTTCTTTAGTATTCGAAACGCATTTATATCCACGTAAGAGTACGTAGTACACAAAGCCCTTCAAGTGCGAGTTCATTCGACGTGACAATTTTAAATCTATAACTTAATAATGTTTACTATCGCAGCGTAAAGAATCTCTAAAAGTGTCATACAATGCACGAATGACAATATCCCAAACGTAAGCAGCTTTTCAAAGTGTATATACGCCATAAGCTTATAGTACGTATGATACGTATAACGTTGCTGGTCGTGCTCGTTTTTCTTTTACCCCCTCCCCCCTCCCCGTCATTCTTACTCTATAACCTATCATTCTTCCGTATTTCCTATATAATATACTTTAATTTCCCCTTTTGTTTGTGTACCTAACCTATACTCAATTTACACCGAAAATATGTAAAATCGATTTTCCATTTTGAAAATAAAACAAAAAACAAGAACATTCTCCCAACTCTTCACTCTCCTTTCAAGATTTCTTCCTTCTCCTATTGTGGTGTAGTAGGTAGGCTCACTACATAAACCACCATTTTCATCGTCATCGAAAAGAATACCTGTACGTAAGCAAGTAAAGATAATACATTTATGAGCATTGAGCACATCAAAAAGCACGATAATTTAATGAGGAAGAGTTTACCTACTACTCTTGTGTACGTAGGTAGCTAGAGGGTAGAGGTACAATACATATGCTACTCGACCAAGATTAAATGTAGGTACCTAACCTAGTCGTAAGGCGTAGACCTAAATCGTACGTATACCTGTATACCACATACATAAAGAAAATGAGAAAATATTGACATACGTGTGTGTGTATATGTCTCTCTACGTAAGTTTATCGTGCGCCAAAAATATCGACGATCATTTTTTTCATCCTCGAAGAGTTGTTTTCATTTCGTTGAAACACGAGCATTCGATACTCATGCTTTTGGAGACCCGCAACATATACACAAACAGCACGTAAAATAAAATAAAAAAAAAAAAAAAGGAGAGCTTTTCGTTTCTTCGCAATATTATCCTCCCTCCTTTTGCGGATACCCATCCATTTGCTTTACTTCTTCTCGCGTGTTCGTGCTCACAAACACTCTTAGCCGAGTAGGTATACTAAGGTACTAGGGGTCATTCGTTATTTGTTTGTGACATATTATACTCGTAGTGATTCTTCGTATTTCGTACATATACAATCGCGCTGAAAGGAAGAGCACAGCAGGGTAGTGGGCATGAGAGGAATATAAAGTTAGCTGAGAGCGAACGTAAAAGAAAACCCGCGAATAAATTGGAAATCTATCGATGTATGCGTGAGCATTGTTATAAGAAAATATTCGTAAAAGAGACTAAAGAACTAGAAGCACCACCATCAACTAGTTGGTAAACAGAATAAAAAGATTTAATGGTGAACCGAGAGTCGATTGAAGGAAGAAAACGACATATTAAAAAAAAAAAATAGGTCAATTTTCCAACATCGTTCGAGGAAATAGGAAGTATTATTAATTCGACCTTGAGAATTGAGATGGAAAAAATCACTCGAGTTTTTTTTTTAAAATCGAATAAGAATTTTTGTTGTTTGTAGCTGACTATGCAAATTAGATGTTAAAATGCCTCCGGCGTAATTTTCCTCGCGAGCGGACTAAATATGGTCAATTTTGCAATTTAAATTATGATTTCCAAAAATACATTTTTTCGCTTAATTCTATTGAAACCCTGCGATCAAAATGAGGTAATAATGAAAATTACCAATGACTGAAATAACAACAGCAATCTACATTATTTTAGGGATGTTTTGGCTAAATAAAGAACAAAATTAGTTATTAAAAATGGGAATTTTTAGCTCTCGAAATGAGTGTATTTAGTCCGTTCTTCACAGGAACAAACCATCATTTTCATTAAATTATTAGAATCATCACCACTTAATCTTCCTCATCACAACAATACAAAAGAATTTCATTGAATAGCGATTGAAAATAATATTTTTTCTTGAAAAGCTTTTATCGATCATTCATTCGAAACGATATATTTTCAAATTACAGAATGATCGGAAATTTAATAGCAAATTTGAAAAAATTATATTTTGTAAAGAAAAGTCCAGAAAAATATGTCCAACAAAGGGTACCTACTTACCTAGCTACCTGCTAGGATGAGTCGTTTTTCACTATTTTTCGAAAATCGAAACGTAATAGGGATGTATAATTGTGGAGTGGGGTCAACAGAACTTGGTAAAAATTTCAGCTCCATATCCCTTGTAGAAATTTCAGATGAATTACTCATATCTAGACACTGTATAGAATGATCTCACTCCAATTTTAAATTATAGATTTTTTTACCCAGGCATAACCTATTTACATTGAAAGAATTAATTTTTATGAAAAAATTTCAAAATTTCCTCATTTTTCAGTTTTTTTTTTGCAATTTTCGACATGATCTACAACTCAAAATGTAAAAATAAGTATTCTGGGAGCAAGTCAAGTACCTACTAAAACATATATTTATTAAAAAAAAATTATTTACCCTTTTTGGTTATTACAAAAAAAGGTTTACATTTTTTTTGGTTCATTTCACCCTACTTCATCATCATCAGGAGGTCTCAGTTGCTTACAACCATATTGCACCTAAAAGAGCACACAATCTATCACGATCCTGTGTCTGTGAAGCAGCCTTACCACAGAGCCCATTTGTACTTTGATGATGTCAGACCACCTGGTCAGAGATCTTCCACTCCCTCTTTTTACAGGGGCCTTACCAAGCAGAATGTCTTTTTCGAGATTTCCAACTTCTCTCTTGGTCACATGACCAAAATACCCTAGAATGCGTCTCTTTCATAAAATACTTGACCTGACAGGCTCCTGTATTTCGTTGACGATTGGAATGTTGGTTTGTCGCGCTGTCCAGGGTATCCTCAGTACCCTTCGCCAGACCCACATCTCGAAGACGTTGATTCTTCTTTCATCATCCGCCTTTAATGTCCATGTTTCCACACCATATACGAATACTAAGAAAACAAGTGATTGTATGAGTCTCTTCTTTATCCTTCTGGAGATTTTGCTATTACATGTGACATTACGCAGTTTGGTCATAGCTGATGTGCTCAGAGCGATTTTAGGCTTCATCTGCTTCGATGATGGAGCCTAAATATACAAAAGCGTTGACTTTTTCGTATTCGCTTAGAGCTGCAGAAACTAGAAGACACTTGGCCTGATCCACCACCCACCATAGAATTCAACTCAAATAGGGACTCCACCAAATCTACTATATGAGCAGGGACTCCCATTTCTCCTTAGAACTTTGAAGAGCTTCTTCCAATTCATGCAGTCGAAGGTTTTGATGTAATCTATGAAACGCATTACCACAGGTATATTGAACTCTCTGCACTTTTTGATAATTTGCCAGACATTAATTATCTGTTCCTTTGTGCCTCTTTCTGGAATGAACCTGGCTTGTTCAGCTGGAATTTACCTATGCAGCTTTGCTGCTGTGTGGAATTGGAGCAATTATTCGATAATTAGAGCACAATCTTGCATCTCTTTTCTTATTCAAGGGAATCAGCACCAACTTACACCATTCAGTAGGCCATTTACAACTCGTGTCATATCAAACTGCAGAGTTGTCATACTGCTTTGATTCCACTTCCACCAAGAGCCTGCCACAAATCAGCTTCAATACCATCGCAACCAAGTGCTTTGCATTTCTTCATCGCATTCACCACCTACCTTATTTCATCAAGTAGGATGTTTGGCTCATCTTCACGTGTCACTTTGACCATAGGCACTGGTTGGTTCATCTCTGATGTTCTACTGTCTTGGTACAACCACTCACAATATGTTTTCCAGCTGTCTAGGATTCCTTTAGAATCCCACACAACTGTGCCGTAATCTTTCTTGATATCGCAAGTTCTAGGTTTAAAATCTCTAGCGATCTGATGAATTTTCTTGTGTACTGCACTCGTCTCATTGCGTTCTGGGTGTTCCTGTATTTCATTGCAGGATTGGTTAAGATAGGCTTCTCTATCTCTACGACAACACTGCTGGACTGCTCTGTTCAGTCACCTGTATTCTTCATTGTCGCCACAACATTTCGCTTGCCTTCGCTGCTCCATAATCAACAAAGTGTCCTCTGTTAACCGTGACTGCTTTTTCTCTGGTACGCATTCTCATTCCTTAATAACTGACTCACGTGCCCGAGTAATCTCGGTTTTGATATCTTCCCACATTGTATTTGGGTCATTCGTATCCGGGCACAAGATATTTGTCCTATCAGCCACCTTCTATCCTGCATCAGGGTTGTAGCAAAAAATGGCGATGAACAGACTTATTTTTCCGATTGAACAAACTCCTTTTTTCAAGTAAATCTACAATTTTCGGCAATTTTTTCACCTATGTTTGAAAAAAAAAAATGAATAAATTAGAGCAGCCAAAGTTAAAATATAAAAGAGCAAGTGGCCATTGGTCAAGCTGTCAACTAGATATCTACGATACTTAGCCAAGCATTAAGGAACATGCAGGCAATTTATTTTACGAACGTTTTTAACATTTTTCGATTCCAAAGCGACATTTTATTGACGGTTCATTTCTGCAAAGTAATTTATCTACTTATTGGCTGAAAAATTACAAAAAAAATTCTGGTACATAGCTTCCATTTGCCCCTTACATATTATCGTCAGTTTCAATTTTCTAGCATAAGCACACCTGTGTGATGATTTTTCAATAAGAATTATGCGTTTTTTCACAGTAGGGGATGAGGGGAGTAAGGTGGAACTGGTAATTCTTCCAGTCAAAAATTTTTTAATGGACATTCAACAACGTTCCATAATATTTTTCAAAATCCAAGGATAAGACTGATTTTGTGTCAAGAATAGCATTAATTTTTCAACACATTTCTTTTAGCGATTTTTTCACCACCATTTAAAAATCCAAAAAACTCACCTGATCCTCTTCCGCCCCCTCCCGCCAAGAAAATTAATAATAATAACTCCCAATAAATGCATCGATAATTATCAGGTGTGGCCTGAAATGATCTTGATGATGTTTTAGGACCACAAAACGGATTTTGTAGATACTTTCCCATTCAGCCAGCATAATTTGATGGACCGTAATAGCCTGGTTTTCATTGGCATTACCTGGGATATCAAACTCAACTCAACGTAGCTATACAAACGTACGAGTAGACATCAAGTTGACAATATCGGCTCAAATAATAATAATAAGAACCTGTTTACACTGACACTCGTTAGCTTAAAATTATATTATACAGTCGAATTTCTCAACTGAAAAGATTACCTTCACTTCGAATGCATTTTGCGACCATTGTAAAAAAAAAAAAAAAACTATGTAGGTGGCGAGAAGCAAAACAACGATGAGACATCCGTTTTAAGAATTTTATCCATCGCACAAACGCCGGAAAACCCTAGAATATTATTAAAACATGAAATTTTAATACCGTTAATGCTTACTTCAATGAAAAAAAAAAATCCTAAATCCCAGAAACGCATTTTCCGCCACAGCACACCGCCGTATACAACCACAGCCATAGAGCAGCGTAGTAGATATAAATTGGAAAAAATATTTAATTTCGTAACTTTCGTGTAAATACGTAAGAGAGAAAGAGAGAGAGAGAGCGAGAGTCGAGAGTAAACGGTCGAAAATTCGTCCGTCAAATTTGTTTCTTATATACTCTTATTACTCGTTTGTAGATGGAAATCTTCTCGACGAAAACTTTCAAAGATGAACCTTAAGCGCTGCGCCACGCTGGCGCCGGCTTTACCCTTCGTTAACAATTAAATAACCGCGATCTCAATTACTTCAGCTTGAAGAATTCTCAAGCAAATTGCTTCATAATTAGAAAAATTGCGTCGAGGTAATATTTCCCTTTCAGCTCATACACTCGAATTCCATCCACTCGACAGCTCTTCTTACTATCTTTCTCTCGCTCTTACCTTCTGCTCGCTAAACGATATTTTCTTTTAAATACGAAACGTATCTAACGACAAGAGACCTTCGCTCTCTGTTTTCCCTTCCGACTTGAAAGTACCTACCGAATAAATTCCAAGATAAATAAAAAAACGTAAAACTTTCTACATTTCAGTTCAGTTCGATTCGAAAAAAAAAAAAAAAAAAAAGGAAATAAACTATACGAAATCAAATGGAAAATTGATTCCAACAGGCTAAGTATTGTTTACGTTGAAAATATCCGGAAAAATCCTTCATTTTTACAAGGATAGGTATATCTACTTACACGTAAAGGTGAGTTATATCATACCCACGTACAAGTAGGTAGACCTACAGCCTCACAACAGTCTGCAATAAAATTGTCGAAAATCATAAATTTCGCATAAACCTACGTATTACAAAAAGATACCTACGTCGTCGAACTAAACTCTTAACTCTTCCATATCGACGAGATCTCAATTCGTTTTCCGACCGAAAGATAGTAAAAGACGAGGATAAGTCCAGGGTACAGGCTTATACCTACGTATACAAACCATAGGCTTCTTATTCAAGACTTGGTATTGGTATGTTCGAGTGAAATCCTTCCAGACTACACTGTGCTCTCTTCTTTTTTTTTTTCTTCATATTATGCATATAAATATATATATAGAAAACCGCAGATTTATAAAAAAAAAAAAAGAAAAATAAAAAGGATACAGGCGTTATTCGTTTGCTTATTGAAATATATTTTTTTCTCAAAACACACGCAAACCAACCGAATATGAAACATTTTTATCTCACGTATGTCACTGTCGCCTTCATTTACACACAACATATACATGAACTTTTTTACATATCCTGGTAGGTACCCGGTGACATTAAAGTCTCAACTCCCATGTTGTGAATGAATTTTATGAAAATTAATTTCGAAGCGTATCTGCTTTTGCACAAACACGACACACAGTGGTCCAGAAAATGATTCTAGAGGGAGAAAATTTTTGTTATTCATGAAAACGTCTCTACGTATCATGCAGAATACGAAAAAAATATTCAACAAATTTTTGCCCCCCCCCCCCCCGCCCCATGAGTTGTTTTTTTTTCACGTTAAGAAACTTAGTTTTTGGGGACAACTTTTTTTTCTCAATAAAACAGCTCTGTGTATCATGCACAATAGGGGGGAAATATTCGTAAATTTTTGGACCCTCCGATCCCCCCTCCCTCTTTTGATTTTTTCACCTTGAAACTCAGTTTAAGGGAACAAAAATTGTTTTCCAATAAAACAGTTTTGTGTAGCATGCAGAATAAAGAAAAAGTATTCAAAAAATTTTTAGCCCCCCCCCCTCAAATTGATTTTTTAATTAAGAGATTCATTTTGGGGAACAACTTTTTTTTTTATAATGATGTCTTCCGTTGGTAATTTGGTGGATAAAAAGTTTTGGGATCGACAAATAATCACTAGTGGTCCAAGTTCAAGTATGTACAAATGTTAGGGTAAGTGGAAATTACTTTTCAAAAATGCCTCATTATAATGTTCAGTTTGTGGGCGTGCTTGGGTAGTTGGTACCTCAAAGGATGTAAAAAGCGATACGTAAAAAAGTTCTGCTCCATCGAAGATTGCACTATTTTTAATACTTTTGAAATCTTGAAAAACAAGCTCTAAATTGACAAAAAAATTTAATTTTCATCTCAAAATTGTTTTGCATGATGGGAAACAACAAAGATAAATCATTACTTTTGGAAAAAAAATGACTGTGCATCATCCCTATTAAGTATTAACCTATTATTACCGCGTACGAAACTTGAGTGTTTGACAAATATCCTGAGAGAAAAAAATCAGTATTTTGGAGAAAATCTAAGCTTATATCTTGGTTCTACAGTTATCTAAGAATATTTTTTCAGTATCATTATTTTTTTTTGGTCACATTCTCTTTTTTGGAATTTTGTCCTTCTAGAATAATTTTCTGAACCATGGTGCAACACTGGTTCAAAGGTTATTAACCAGTAATCGATGAACGAAGGTGGATGCAAAACGAAGATTTAAAGAATTTCAATGTCTCTAAATACTGCAGAATTTCTATATATTTTTTTAATCCATTTCATGTTTCGTACTTCGGAGAAGAACTGTTGTACGGTCTGGAATAGAAAATTTTATTTCCACTCTTTAACGAGTATTGAGTGCGAGGAAATTGAAAAACTTGCAAACTACATTTTAAAAACTTATTTTAAAAATTTACGCTCTAAATTCTTGATCATGGATATGTATAACATTTATGTCAACATCTTAACATGAAATCTAAAAATCATTCATGATCATCTTTTATTGCGAGTTTTTGATTAAAAACATTAAATCAAAACGTTTACTTTTCTTGTGTACTCAATTTTGACATTTTATTTCATTATTTCCTAGCAAAATAAAGATAATACATACAATTATCATTAACACGAGTTTTTGATCAATAACCTCAAATCAAAAACTTCTTTTTTCATTTCTCAATTGTTTTAATTATTTAATTTTCCTATCTCTTCATTTTTCATTTTTTTAAATGAGATATTCGTACGAATATGTTAACAACAAGGACAAAACTCATCAATTTTTTTATTTTAAAAATTTTTCATCTTTTTTATTTTTTAATTATTTTTTTGTTATTTTTCAATTTTTTTATTTTTTTCTATTCCTCATTTTTTAATTGTTTTTATTTTTCATTAGACATTTATGCCAACATTTCGACAATAAGTGCAAAAGTCATTAACATTTTTTCATTATTCCAATTTTTTTAATAACATTTTAACATGAAGTACAAGTCATAAATATTTTTTATTTTTCAATTTTTTTCAAATTTTTGTTCATTTTTTAATTTTTTAATTTCTTTACTTTTCAATTTTTATTCCTTTTTTAAATATTCTAAATAGACAGTCAAGTCAAAATTTCAACATTGAGAGCAAGTCATCAATTTTTTTTTCATTATTTTCAAATTTTTTCATTTATTAATTTTTTTTATTTTCTAATTCTGCTGAATTCAACATGAAGTGCAAAAATCAAAAACGTCACACTTTCAAAAAATTGACTCCCTCCCCCTCCACTCCAAGATTAGTTTAAACGTAGCACTCATAATTGAAAAATAATTTTGGTGAAATATTAGAAGTATGTGGATTGATAAAAAGCATTGCGTCCTAATCAATGGTAGGAATAGAAGGTGATTTTTAAGGTGCACAATTTAGAGCATCAAAGATCACATTTTAGAACCTCACTAAATATACATGCCCGTTTCATACATAAGAAATAAACCACAGCTTACATTCTTGCTTCAATAGAGCTACTCGTCGAAACTCCCAAAAAGCACATCCAGGACCTATACCAAATCTACAAACCAAAATTTCTACTTCATAGCTCACTTTGTTGGAGGATTATGCGAAAAACAAACTGAAAACATAAAAAAAACTAGCACAAAACTATATTTTCGGGCCTGTGAGGAGGTGCAATATGTTTGCAAAGTTGAAATCTCCCAAAAGGCAAATTTATGGCCCTTATCAAGTCAACATACCAAATTTCAACTGCCTAGCTTAATTTGGTAGGGAGATAGGAGAGGAATAACCCTTTTTCAAGGTCAAAACGGGAGAAACCTCTCATACCTTCCCTCCTAATTGATCTAGGAGACCAATTTCTGGATATATAATACAACTTCGAATTTTCTATCGATTGGTTCAAAAAGGAATCATTTTTGCGCTTTTAGCCTCTCAGCGACTCCTCCCCCAAATTTGGTCATAACTGAATTTTAACCTGAGGTCAACCTCACTCCAGAATATCAAATGCATCTTCAATTTAAGTCAATTTCCAACATTTGATCGATTTTTGCCGGTATCAAGCTAAACAACTAATTTTTAGTTTGGTTTGGAGAGGGGGTGGGAGAGATTAAAATAAATGTCTGACATGGAAAAAATGGTCACTACCCCTCATTTGCTGTAGGCCGATAGACCATAATACAGGGCCGGCGATAGGTTGGGAGAGGCCCTAGGCAGCATTTTATGCTTGGGCCCATTCATTTTTTCGAATTTTAACAAAAAATCAGCCCCCTTTATTTTTTCAAATTTTGACAAAAAATGAAACGAAAAAATCTTTATTTTATTTTAAAAATATAAAATAACAATACAAAAAAAAATTACATAGCGGCCTTACGGGCCTTTTTTTGGG
>FIZR01023492.1:0-14155 GCA_900060175.1 Ferrisia virgata | reverse complement strand
TAGGTAGGTAGGTAGGTAGGTAGGTAGGTAGGTAGGTAGGTAGGTAGGTACTTGGTACAGAGTTGGCACCTTCGAGTACGAGGCTGCGAGTCCAATTTTGTGCGACTAGCCCGAGGCTAAACGACGATATGATTGTCGCCAAGCGATACGAAATTATCTCGATAGTTCCATTCGAGTTGCAATATGCATTTTGTGCATCGCCGCCCACTCCCCACCTCCATCTTCGATAATCGATACCCGAGCGACGTTGCAATTTGGAAAAATTACAAATATACGATTCGATTGCCTCTTGTCACGAGCACTGGCATTGATGGCCATACCAACGAACGCAACATTCCTCCTCGATACATTACCCCCCCCCTCCTTCCCCTGCCACTGCCAGCCAAATCATAATCATTCATTTTTAGCATAAATTTTAACGCTAAATTTGAAACCAACTAAGGTCAATGGGTCATTCCCAAGTGCATTGCAAAGAATACACCTCACACGTCAGTTGGAAGTAGTAAACGGACACGCCAGAGGGAGCAATGGCAGGGCGAGGGGTGGTACACAATGGGTTTGCATGAGAATGAAAAGAGTACAGCGGCAAAATGAAATTAACCGGTAAATTGTGGACTGTTGTTGTTTTAAATTTCGGTTTCAACTATTGCCCCCTACTTCCTGCGAAACTGGTTGTTCGAAAATTGCCAACGTTCGAAGTGATTTATTAGACGATCATTTAGCGTTCGTTTGAATAACATTTCTAGACGTATTTATCATTTTTTTTTTTAAACATTTTGTACGAAATTTTCAAAATTTGTTTCGTGATTTTGTTTTTTGTCTTCTACTGTATTATTATGCTTGAGAAAATTTTACCAAATGATAAAAAATAACGTAAAATAATTAGAAACAAAGTAACAAAAACTTTTTAAAATTTTCAAAATCATTTTCAAAACGTATAAATAAGCCCCAAAGGGGGGAGGGCTGCCAGGGCTATAGCCCTTTCCCTTTGGCAAGAAAAAATTGAAAGTTTTATTCACATTCACGCTGAATTTAATATCCGAATCATTGAAAACACGTCACGTTTTCAATGAGACTTCAAAATTTGAAACTTAAATTTCGAAAAAAGCCCTTTTTATGGTTTAAAAATACCATTTTTTTTTTCTTCAAAATTTTGCCTTTACTACACGCGGGTTTTCAAGTTTAACCCCTCCCTTACAGCGTTTTTGGGTGCACTTATGCACTGAATAAAAAAAAAAGTCAAGGAACATACGTCTCAATCAAATTTCCTAGGTCAATTCTATTTTTTTTTTTTTTTTTTTTTCCCAGGTAATCCTCTCCTCTACATTATGCCTTTTAATTTAAGGAAGAAGGCTACCTTTTGGATTCGCTATATAAATTTTGATTCTCTTTTTATTCATTGGTTCACAAATGAACAATTTTTTCAACACGTTACGCTATTCCACTCCCCCCACCCCTCAAATTTTAGACATGACTGGATTTTGACCAAAATCATCCCCACTCATATATACCTAAGATATACATTGCAGCGAATTATTGTGGAGGGGAAGAGGATGGGAGGGGAGGAAATAAAATAAAAAAAAGAATCGTAATGTGTTGCGTTTTTGTTCTTGATTTTCGCCACAAATATCGGACTAAAAAGCTAACACCCCCGCCCCCCCCCAGCGGCACAACTAGGACCTTTACTAAACGTACACGCTAAATTTCATCTCCCAAATTCAATTTGGGAGATCAGATATGCGCGGAACATCCATTTATCAAGGACAAAAAAGGAGGAAACAGTACACCCCCATATCTCCCCACCATTGACCCGAGAGGTTAATTTTTGAATATGTTACAAAACGTTGGATTTCGTATCCACCGACTCATAAATGAACAATTTGTGCCATTTTAGCCTCACACAGAACCCCTTCCCTCAAATTTGAGCATAGCTGAATTTTTACCCAAGGTCATCTCCGAAATCAAAAATATCAAATCTGTTGCCAAACTAAGCCTACTGCCAAAATTTGACCGATTTTGGTCCGTATCGAACGGAGTAAATCAGTTTTCGTTTCGAGGGGAGTGGGAAGGGAATAAAAGGAAATAAATAATTCCAATGATCTTCCAGGACATCCAAAACTACACCCCCTCCCCCACCAAAGGTTGACAGTTCAAAATGGTCTGGTTTTCGTTTACAATATGACATAGAAAATGAGGCTAAAAAATAAAAATAATTAAAACTTGATAAGCCCAAAAATTATCTCAAAGACCTTCTTGCACCCCAAACATTTTATTGATACCTCCTTCCCCTCATATCTGGCATAGGTCGATATCCCATAAATGACCTAATTTCATTTGATAATATTACAGAGAAAATCAGGTTAAAAAGTTATTAAAATCAAGTCACGTACTTGAGGGGAGAAGATGCTGAAGGGCATCAAACGTAAAAATTGTTCGTTTTTAAACCATTCGGTAAAGCATCAAAAGTGATGTCTCATGCTCAAAAATCAGCGAATTACGTTAATTAGGAGATGAAATACAAGAGGGAGGGTTCTCTTTTTAGGTCTTAAAAAAGATCTAAATTTGGTCTGCAGTAAGGATCTCAGATGTGACTTTTGTCGGTTTCAAATATCGAACACCATTGCAACCTCCTTCTTCCCCACTATCAATCCCAAGAATTCGTTTTTTTTTTTTTTTTTTTTTTTTTTTTGGTAGTTTTGGACGTTTTTTGAGGTTGTTTTTGAAAATTTCGTCTCCAAATTGAGCAGGACAATTGAAATTTTGTATCACTATTTTCTTCATACAATGCTCTTATATTCACATTCTTCAAATATTTAGTAATTCAATTGTGTTTGCGGGGGGGGGGGCACAGGACTCGTATCACAAAAGTATGTTGATATTCGATCTCAGCAGAATCAAACTAGTAGGATTCGATATGCCACACCACCACAAGCAGCTTTAATAATTTCTTCACAATTTTTCAATTTTTTTACTGGTAAGGGAGGCACCGAGAGGGTGGATGCAAAAAATAAGTGAATATTCGAATTTAGTGACATCAAATTAGTAAGAGTCTATGTATCAGTTCGTTTTTTCTGTTTTCTTAAATTATGACCACATTGAGGGGGCCGGTGGAACCAAAAATATAAGCCCATATTTGAATTCAGTGAACTCGAATTAAAAATAATCGATATGTCATTTCAGTTTTTAAAATTTTTTAAATGTGACCAAATTTGAAGACCCCTATGCCCCCCGGGGGGGAGGGGTGATAAAGACGCCATTTTAAAAATTGATTGGTTGAAGCAAATATAAAAGGCTTTTCGAGATAGTTTATCCAAATTTTTAAATGCATGCATCAAACTTTTATGCTCATCGTGAAAATTTGAGCTTTCAAGATTTTGATCTATAATTTTCAATTTTCTTTCAATTCTCTACAAAACTGTAAAAACAGATTTAACTCAAATCTAAGCAATTTCGAAATATAAACTTTCAAAGTTGAGCTACTTCACAAGAAAATCAAAATTATTCGAAAATTTCAAGGACCATCCCGCACCCCCCAATCTCTCTTTGGATAGTTAGCTTCAAAATGACAGCGTTGCGTTTACTAAACCCCTTTAGAGGGGGACTTCGCGTTACAAAGGTAGCATACCTGATCTCTAAGGTAGTATTTTTTAGAAGAATGAATTTTTCCATTTTTTCTCTTGTTTGAGAGTTGGTAATGTAAAAAAAAGTAAACAAAATACAAAGAATAGTGTTAATTTGAAATAATAAAACATTTGAAACCATTTGAAAAGAAGCTGAATCGGAATTTTTGCCATTTTTGAGAAATTTCATCTCAGTTCCATTAGAAGTTTCTGCAGGATTTCTCGAAGACGATTGAACGGAATTCGATGAATTTTAGTTCATGTGTACAGAGCCATTTTTGGGATTTTTTTCACCTAACAAGAATATTAGCACGCTAAATGAGAGTACTTTTTCGGAGTATCTTCAAGCTCAAATAATGTTGATCCGATGTAAAAAATTCATAAAAGGGCTCTGTACACGTGTCAGGGGCTACCGTTTTCAAGAAATCCTGCAGAAGCTTTCAACGGAACCAACATGGTTAAAATTTCTTTAAAATGGCAAAAATTTCAATTGAACGTTTTTTCAAATAGATTCAACCGTTCCATCACTTCGAATTAACATTATTCTTCGAAATACGTGCAATTATTTTTCATTTGCGACCTTTTACAACGAGAAATTCATTCCTCTTAAAAACTCTGCCTTTGACAAAAAAAGTATGCAATGAAAAAAAAAAACGCAAACGCGAAATCCCACCTTAAAGAAAAATGCAAAAAATATTTAAGCAAAATCGAAAGATTCAAGGTAAGTTTTGGGTCGTTTTGACGTGGAATAAGCCATTAAAATTATTTTCAAAGGAAACCCCATCAAAACCACAACTTGATTGAGACTTTTGAGAGAAAAAAAAAAAAGGAGAAAAAACCTGAAGAAATCAAAATCGGAAGGTATGGGCAATCGACACACCTGAAGAAATCAAGCTACGTAAGTAGAAGTACCTACAACTGCATCATGAAATCAACAAAAATTACCATTTCAACCTTCCCTCCCACTTTCCGCCTCATTACTAGACCTAAGTGTATGCGAAGCTCAGTTCGAGTAATAATTTCTTATTCTAATCTGCCGTATTCGGAGTAATCGAATCCCATCAAGGTGTGGTTTGTGGCTATATTCCATTAAGGATAAAGTTATTTTTCCACACCGCCAGCCACCCTCTGCCCTTTACCAACATACCTATTAGCTACTGTAATCACGATGCGTGGAAATCGATACGTGTTAGTCGATTACACGATTAAATTGTTCGCTTATTTAACCGATTCGAAGGACTAAATCAGCTGTCGATGTCGCCTGTATACCTGGCTACCAGGCTACCTGGCTACCTGCCTTCGAATACATATTGTCTCAGTCGAGCTCGTGTAGTAATTACATTTACCTATTTTCTTCTCGTTTTAATTACCCCTACAAGTAGCGGATCACGTAGAGCTATTTTTTATTTATATACGAAAACGAAAAAAAAATTCTATACGTTTCTAGATGTTTTCGAATATTCGACGAGGGAGAATGAATAGCGCGATTACGTTTGTATTAATGTTCTCGTGTATATGAATTCCGCGAAATTAAACACACAGTACCAAGCGATGACGCTTTTGTACGTGATAATTAAGCTGCACCGAGTTGAGAATTTAACCGGCGTACTTGAAAAAACGTATAAATACAAATAGGGTGGGGTATAGCTCGAGTTTTAACGAGTACGATAATAATATTCTTTTTTTTTTCGGTGTGTCTGTGTGTGTGTGTGTGGTGTGTGCATTCGAAGTGATAACGACTAATGCAATTGCTGCAGTCACAAATGAAAATTTCAATGTTTAGAAAACGATTTATCCAAGCTTTACGGTCGTAAAAGAAGGTTTTAATGGGACAGGGGAGAATAGAGGGTGAAGAAAAATAATGGAAGCGAAGATAGTTGATAAAATTGCGTGGTCTTCTTTATCTTTTGTTAGACAAATAGCGATCCGCATGATGACGAATATTCTTTGAAATGCGATACACTTGATGAGCAATGCACTAATGTAAATTCACAAATTACTTATCTAATCGTAATTTACAAAGCGTAAAAAAAAAACATTACGATAAATTTGAAGAAAAAAATTGAAAATTTCGTTGCATTTGAGAAAATTCATAAAGTATCGTAGAAATTAGTAAAAAACTTGTTTGAAATGAAGTAAAAATGAAAGTGAAAATCTTAATTTACCTCGAGTATAGAAAAAACCATTAAAACCCATTAAATTTGAATTCGCAATTAGCCAGAGTGAATAAAAAGCCAAAAAAGTTGAAAAAATTTTCCTCACCTCGCTGAAAAATGTTGAAATTTATTAATAATTTCGTAAAGGTTGAGACTATAAATTTTCTGCAATTTGAATCATATCTCTAAACAAGTTTAATGTTTTTATTTGCCAATTACACTGATTTTTTGGAATTTAGATAAAGAAAGTACACAAAACGTATTCCAAAAAATAATTTTTCTTTTTTGCCAATTGGCACTAAGATACTTTTTACAAAGTGGTTGAGTTGTGCCTTTAATAAGGACTCAACGGCCTAAATTTTTACTTTAAAATATAGGCGGATTTAAGGCGGGACCAGGAAGGGCTAAGCACGCCTAGAAGATGTTGAATCCCCCCACCCCTCCTCGAAAATTCTTCCATGCATGATGAATGTCTAACGAATGGCTGAAAATTTTTTGGAACCAATTGTATTGAAGAAAAAAAAAATCAGTCTGATTTTCGTGACATATAATCATGGGAATTGAAAAAAAAAAAGCATCGCGAACTAATCAGTATCGTGGGTAGGAAAGGTTCAAAGGGACTAAAAAGTCGAAACTCCCAAAAGGCTCATCAAGGGTCCCTAAAGACGGGACATACCTAATGTCAACTTACTAGCCCAATTTGTAGGGGAGTTATGCGAGGAACAAACTAAAAAAATAAGAAAAAACGCCCAAAAAACCACATATTTGGGGCTGTGAAGCGGTGAAATGGAGCTGAAGGGTCGAGACCCACAAAAGGCGCATCTAGGACCCTAACTAAATGTACATACCCAATTTCAAGTTTTTAGCTCAATTTGAAGGGGAGTATCCCGATCAAAAAATCGCTTTTTTGAGGCTGGGGAGAAGGGAGGTGCAATGGAGCAAAAAGTCGAAATTCCCAAAAGGCACATTTAGGGCCCGAACTAAATTTACATACAAAATTTCAACGTCACAGCTGAATTTGGTGTTCCGATAGGGGAGGAACAGCCCTTTTTCAAGGTCAAAAAGAGGAAAATCCTGCATATCTCTCCTTCTAATTGACGTAGGAGGTTGATTTTTGGATATGTTATACCAATTTTAATTCTCTATCAATTGGCTCAAAAAGGGTCAATTTTTGCGTTTTTGACCCTTCAGCACCCCCTCCCCCAATTTGGGGCATAACTGAATTGTGACCCAAGGTCATCCCCGCTCATATATATCTAATCCACCGCCAAACTGATCCGATTGACCGAATTGGAGCGATTTCGGTCCGTATCGAGTGGAGTAAATGATTTTAATGTTCGAGAAAAAAATAAGTAAAATGAAGTAAAAATAATGAACACAAATAAAATTAAATATCTAACATACCTAAAAATCGTCTAAATGGTCTTCTAGGACCCCAAAACGGATTTTTTTGATATCCCCCTCCTCATCCGTCGTTGGTCTATAGACTGTAATAGCCTGTTTTTCATTGACAATATGACACAGAAAATCAGGCTAAAAACGTTCAGAGCATGGATTTTGAATATTTATGAAAATAGAAATTTCAGCAAGATTTTGAAACGATACTCTTGAAAACGTTGATCTTTTTTCTCGTAAAAGCCTACAAAATTGGGGCTAAAACTTCGAGAAATGCATCATTTTGACATGGATGTCGTTGGGTGGGGGAGGGGAGGGCGGTCTCGTGTTGAAAACGTGACGTATTTGGTGCAACGTTTTCGATTCCTGATTTGAAGGTTTTGACCGAAAACTTAAAAAATAGAAAAATATAAATGATAAAAAAAATTTAATTGAGCCAGGAGGTTGAATTGTAGTGGAGAATTTTTTCATAATGCAGGAAAAAAAATAGCTATGAAATACAGTAAATTGGTCCAAAATAATGATTTGATGCTCCAAGCCCTCTCCCCACCCCTACCTTCGCTCGAGCTGATTTTAAAAAATAAAAAAATGAATTGAAGTATAGATATGTCTTAGCACAGGAGGTCCTTTTTTTCTATTTTTAATGTCACCTTGTAATCTTTGATTCGAAGTTTTTGACTAAAAACTAAAAAAAATTTTAAATTAAAAATGTTAAAATAAAAATAATAAAAAATCGAAAAACAAAAAAAATGATCGATTTTTGCACTTCATGTTAAACCGCGACGCTTTTGATTTTCGATTGTAAGTTTTTGATTAAAAACTCTTGATGATAGATGATTGTATGATTTTTATTTTCAAAGAAATAATAAAATGAAATGTTGAAATGGTCAGTAGGGGGGGTGGGGGGGGTAAAATTTTTTGATTTGAAGATTTTGATTTCAAAAACTCGCGATGAAAAATGATTATGAATGATTTTTGCAGTTTACGTTAAAATGTTGATATGGATATATTTTACATATCCATGATCTTGAATCTTTCCCTGAAAGGGACAAGTGCCAAAATTCTGATATATTTTCATTAAAAATTAGATTTTCGTTTTAAATTCCACACTCGCTTTGCTTGGGCAGTCGTACACTTCCATTTCACACCAAAAATCAAGCTCCCAACCACCCAACGAAAACATTTTTAACGAGCTCAAAAGTAAATATTCATTCCATTTTTTTTTTTTTTTTTTTTCGTTTACCATACTGGAGGCTTAGTCCCCCCCCCCGCAACGCTAAACTCCTCCTACGCTCTCAAAGCACATTTGGATAATTTTGATTTCAAAAGTGAATGTAGATTAATACAGCATGGGGGGGGGGCGATAGTAACAATATAAAACCATTACGATCATTTTTGGCCATGTCAGATGATTATTTTTATCATTATATTTACATATATTTATTTTTCCCCTAAAACTAACAATTATTTATTCAGCTCGATACCGATCAAATTTGGGAAATGGGCTTAGATTGGTGGCGAATTTGATATTCTGGAGTATGGTTGACGTCGGATCAAAATTTAATAGTCACACTCAAATTTGAGAAAAGGGGTGATGAGGGGCCAAAATCGCAAAAAATGTTCCCTTTTGAGCTGATCTGAAGACAATTCAAAATTACACAACATATTCAAAAATCAGTTCCCTAGGTCAATTAGAAAGCGAGAAAGGGGTTTTGGTATGTAGATTTAGTAAGAACCCCAGATGTAACTTTTGGTTATGTCGACTTTTTACCTCCATTGTGCCCCTATCCCTACTACTGATTAATAAAATTCATTCAACATTATAGTAGTTCATGAAAATCAGGATGATTAGGCCTGATAGAAAATGGTAAAATTTCCTGTTGAAAGGTTACTATTTTTAGTGCCTTACAAGTTTTCTGCTTTATATATCTGCCCTTTTTCGTGGTTGCTAACGAAATGAAGAAAGATACAATAGGAATTTTTTACTTTTCTCTTTACCTTTGCAAAGCTCAACAGTCATTGAAATTTGTTTAATAAAAAAAAAAAAAAAAAAAAAAAATTCGCTTTTTTCTTTTCTCTTTTCCTTTTCAAAACTCAAAAGTTTTTGAAATTTTTTTAAAAAAAAAAAAAAAAAAAAAAAAACAATTCGCTGCTCGACTTCAGTATTAAAAAAAGAAAGGAAAAGAATTTCATTGAAACGTTTCGTGCATTTGTAAAATTATGCGCTATTTTTTTTTCTCTAAATGACCGTCATCGTCGTCGCGACAATTGTTTAATATTTTTTAATGGTCAATAGTCCAATGAAATTCAGTTTGATTCAATAAAAAAGGCCTTGATTTTGAATCGAATTTTTCGTTTGTATCACGAACGCGAACAGTGCTAATGATACGTTTCCCCTCTGCTATGCCTCGTCTCGGTCTATTCGAGAAGCCAATATTACGAAAGATTTTTTTCTCTTTTACGTATAACACGAGAGTAATAGACGAGAATAAAAGACGAAAATTATGTAAAAGAATGGGTAGCTATAATGGTCGAAGAGGGGAGGCGCCTGTAGGTAATTTTGTATTAAAGTTGAAAGGTCAATTGAGTTGGAAGTTGGTATGCATTTTTATTCACTTTACCTTTCTTCGTTTGGATTTAGTATACATCTACATATAAGCACATACTATAAACGTACTGTATTTATGCACAACAAGAGGGAACGTAGCATTACTTGAGAAAGGGATTGGTCTTAAACGCTTATACTGAGTATATGTAGATAGATACACATACACATACACAGTATGTACGTGCATTGTACAAATATAAAGCAGGATATTGTAAGTAAGTATACGAGTATTTTAATGTTTTGTTGTATTTCTACTTATGTATGTGACTTTGGACCAGCGGCGTGTACCATCTTCTCGAATCGTCGTCTTACTGTATATGGGTACTCGTAGTATGCGTAATAACAAACGTTTATCTGCTAGTTACATATGTGTACCGTCTTTCTGGCACCGTATCTTTAAAAAAAGCCACAGATACCCGTAAGGAGTTCACTATATAGTACGAGTGTACAATATACTGCGAAGAGAACAGTATACGAGTATGAGTATTGTACATATACAGATACACGTACAAAATACACATACACGCACATTGTATACTCGTTTGTAGGTAGAGGTACAGCATTGATACTCGACATGGCAACGAGAATGACGACGACGACTCGACGAGACGGTCACCAGGTTGTCGAATCAAAATGCCCATATTATTATTACCCAGAACGTATGAGTCATGGTTTTCGATTACTCAATTCATAGGTCTCGTTTTCGCTTTCACGTTGATAATAATAGAGGGAGAAAGGTTTATTTCGTGGAAGCGTCGCGCCATGCCACCGGATGGCTCTCGGAGCTGTTTTTGCTACCCTTGCTGCATTTTATGGTAAATTGTAGGTTTCTATAACGATACAGGTGACGCGAAGGTGGACGTGTGACGAGGCGGTGTAAAGAAGGGAAGTGTATGATACATTTTTTTATAATTTAGGTTTAGTACACAGTATGCCAGTGTATACAGGGTGTTTCGGGAGTGGACGATAACATTAAGGGGGAGGAGGAAGTTCACCAGACTCTGTACATGTGCGTTATGATGGTTGCCTACCTATCTGGAGATGCATGGCTACTGTATAGAAAATTTAATTTTTCATTTTAGCTAATAAATTTTTTCCTGTTCTTCCTAATTTGTAGAGGAAAAGTCTGGCGAATAATTTGAAACCAAAAAAATGATGATTGGATGAATTAGGAGAAGAATAAATGAGAGTTGAACGTAAAAAAACGTTTTTCTTCGAAATATTTTTAAAAAGTTCGAAGTAACATGCCAATATTATGCGTCAAGAGTATAGCCCTGAGTTTACTCTTTCAAAATGATTCTCTCCTTCAGGTCCCTATCACTCTTATTTTTCAAGTTATAAAGTATTAAAACCAAAAAGGATACAATAAAATAATTCGAAATTTATGAGTTCTTTATTGGATATTTTTGTGATCGCAAAGCTGATCCATGAATATGAAAATATTTAGTTGCTTTGTGTACAAAAACGTAGATATAAGAGTTGTAAAAAAAAAAAAAATTAAAAAAAGCAAAATCAAATTTTATATCATGTTTAAGTCATCTGATTTTAATTTCGAATCAATTTATTACTAAAATGATAACGCCAAAAATTTTGAGCTTCTACTATGGTGTGCTTAAGGACCTCCAAATGTACCTGCTGACCTTCCAATCCCGAAAAGAGATTGGTTTGGATCAGCTTTGTGATCGTAAAAAAATCCACAATAAAGAACTCAAAATGGACATGTAATAAATCTGGAATGATTTTATTGCATCCTTTTTGGTTTTAATACTTTATAACTTGAAAAATAAGAGTGATAGGGACCTGAAGCAGGAGATCATTTTGAAAGAGCAAACTCAGGGCTATACTCTTGATACATAATATTGGCACGTTACTTCGAATTTTTTTGAAATATTTCAAAAAAAAATGTTTGCAAGATTTTTGTTACACGTTTTTTTACATTTAACTCTTATTTATTCTTCTCCTAAATCACCCAATCATCATTTTCTTGGTCTCAAATTATTCGCCAGACTTTCTTCTACAAATTAGTACCAACAGGAGAAAATTTACTCTTTTCGTTCAAAAGTTGAAAAAATTAAAATTCTAGAGAACCACGTTGCAAAATTTACTACCTAAAATGGAAAATTTAATTTTCCATACAGCAGCCATGAATCTCTAGATAGGTAGGCAACCATTATAACACACATGTACAAGGTTTGGTGTGCCACCCCCTTAATATTATCGTTCACTCCCGAAACACCCTGTATATGTTGTTTGTTTTGTTTGGTATTAGACAATATGCCTCTCGTATTGCAATTTTGTTCGAATGATTTTAACAATGTTCCGGAAATGAAGAAAAAAACTTGTATCGATTTTGAGATTTTGGTATTTTCTCATATATTTATTGTAAGTTGTGTAATTTTCGGCTGTCATGTTGTAAGAGAAAACTCGGATATTATGGTTCATCGAGCTCGTCAGTAAAATTCATCTTTTGGTTCTAGATGATCATTAGAACAATTATTGAGCATGTCAGATATTTATTCTTATTATTTCCACGAAGACCAAAATTATTTGCTTGGTCCGACACCTTTCATACAAAGTCTGATTTAGACGTTTTACGCCTATAGGGATAAGAAAATTTGGCATCCTCCCCCCCACCCTTATTTGAACGGAATTTTAGAGCAAGATTATAAAGTCTTTGCTGAAACACAAATTGTTGTATAGCATCTAGGGTGGGTCGTTTTCGACTTTTTTTTTGAAAATTCGAACGTAATAGGACACAATATTTGTGGGGTAGGGTCGAAAGAAAATGGTAAAAATTTCAGCTCCCTAATCCTCGTAAAAATTTTAATTCAACTCTAAAACGATTCAAAGTTTTAAAAAATTTGAAAGAAAATTTTACCATAGAAATGATTTTAGTACAACTAGTTTTACCCAAAAAGATCGTTTGAGACGATTTTCGAATGTGAACCTCCTTCATAGGGGCATACAAAAATGCGTCACTTTTTGGCATATCTGTGCATTTTCCATTAAAAAAAAGCTACAAAATTGGGGGGGGGGATTTAGAAAATTGGGAACTCGTAAAATGAGAAGGATATCAATATAATAACCCAACTAACTCTGAGTTAATATTCAGATGTATCTAAAATTTTGGGCGAAGAAGGCTGAGTCATGAAATATTATAATTGTACGAATTGGAGCGATGATTTTTTTCTAATCAGTGGAAAGGGTGAAGGGGTGCAATGGGGCTAAAAACTCGACCCCGTCATAAATCGCATCTAGGACCTACACTAATTCTACATACCAAATTTCAAGTTTCTAGCTCAAAGGATGAGGGGGGGGGGAAGATATGCGAGGAACAATCTCAAAAAATAGGAAAACCCGAAAAAAAACCAACTTTTTTGAGGTTGTGATGGGGTGCAGTGAGGCTGAAAAGTCGAAATCCCCAAAAAGCACGCCTATGAACCCTAATAAATCCACATAGCAAATTTCAACTTACTAACTCAATTTATAGCGAAGATTGAGGAGAAAAAGCCATTTTTAAAGGTCAAAACGGGGGGAAACTCTCATATCTCTCCTCTTAATTGACCTACGAGGCTGATTGGATTTTCTATCGATTGGCTCAAAAATGAACAATTTTTCAAATTTTAGCCCCTCAGCACCTCCTCTTCCAAATTTAAGTATAACTGAATTCTGACTCGAGGTCAACCTCACTCCAGAATATCGAGCCCCTTTCCTAAATTTGATCAATTTTGGTAGATATCAAGCTGAAAAAATGATTTTCAGTTTCGAAAAAAAAAGAAATGATAAAAATAAATATCTCACATGGCCAAAAATGGTGGTAATGGTTTTTTTGGATATCCCTAGCCCCGTATTCACTGAAGATGGAGATATCCTAATATTCATCATCACTTCTAATCACTTACCAATGGGTTGAAACGTTGCAAATCACAAAAACCTATATTTTTTATTTTTCAAAAAAATGCCAATAAAGTGCCTTTTGTCCCAATAACGTGCCCAAAATAATTTATAGCCCAAAAAAATTAATTGCAATTGATATTATTCAAATGCTTCCCGTCACAGAGCAGTCAACTTTTTAATTCGAACGCTTAAAAATCAATGCCCCATAAACAAAACTGTCGATAAATTTCAATCGAAGTTCACGTTTACAGTGGGAAAAAAATTTTGGATGAAAGACCCTTTCATTGAGGTTTTTTGAAAAATGAAAAATATCGGTTTTGGCAATCTGCAACTTTTCAAGCTCCTCGTAGATGGTTATAAGTGGAATCAGATCTAGATGGCAATTGTACAGGGAGATGCAGAAACTCAAAACATTAAATCTTCTTAAAATAATAAAAAATCCAAAATGTAACCCTCCCCCCCCCCCCCCCCCCCCCCCC
>FIZR01023487.1:0-17926 GCA_900060175.1 Ferrisia virgata | reverse complement strand
AAAAAAAAAAAAATTCCCCCATACTTTTCAAAAAAAAAAAAAAAAAAAAATACGATACTTTTTTCTTAATTAACATTCAGGATAGGAAGAGTTCAATGGGAATAAACGGTCAAAAAAACTCCAAAATGCTCATCTAAGGTCCTTACTGTACGTACGTACCTAATTTCAGCTTTCTAGTCCAATTTGGAGGGGAGTTATGCGAGGAACAAGTATTAGAAATTAGAAAAAACGACTAAAAAACTACGAATTCAGGATTGTGAGGGGGTGCAATGGGGCTGAAAACCCCTAAAAGGTGCTGCTAAGACCCAGCTGAATTTAGATACCAAATTTCAACTTCTTAGCTCAATTTGGTGGGGAGATAGGAGAGGAAAAGCCATTTTTCAAGGTCAAAAAGGGGGAAATCTCCCATATCTACCCTTCTAATTGACCTAGGAGATTGATTTTTTGATAAATTATACAACTTTTAATTCTCTATCCATTTACTCAAAAAGAAAAAATTTTTGTATTTTTCGTACCTCAGCAATCCCTTGCCCAAAGTGGAGAAAAACTGAATTTTAACCCAAGGTCATCCCCACTCATAAATATCTAATTCACCGTCAAACTGAGCCGATTGACGAATCATAGCGGTTTTGGTCAGTATCGAGCAGAATAAATGATTTTAATTTTCGGGAGAAAAAAATAAAAATAAATATCTGTCATGGCCAAAAATTATCTTACACGGATTTTGTTGGTATCCCCCCCCCGACCTTCGTTGGTCGATAAATTGTAACAGCCTAGTTTTCATTGACAATGTGACATGGAAAATCAGGCTGAAAAAAATTGAAAAACAGTAGAATGGGGGGGGGGGACTTTCGTCAGTATGTATCCCAATAGTATATGCACCTACCACCAGATTTCTTGGCTCAGAATGGAGGGATACAGGTAAATATTGGATTGAATAGCTGAATGTCAACTTCCTAGCTCATTTTGGGGGAAAGTATACGCAAAACAAACCCAATAAAATAAAATAAATTGCCTGCACAACCACTTTTTGACACTGTGAAAAGAGGTATTGAAGCTGAAAAGTCACAAACCCCCAAAAACTGTCCATAGAACCCTACACAATCAATACACCAAATTTCAATCCTCTAGTTTAATTTGGTTGGAAATATGCGTGGAGTTGAATTTTTTTCAAGATCAAAAGGGGAGAATACCCCCACATCTAACTTAAACTCGACGAAGGAGGCTGATTTTTGGATAAGGAGGATAAATTTTGATTCTCGATCGATTGGCGCAAAAACGAACAATTTTTTCAATTTTAGCCCCCGAGCACTCCTTTCTCCAAATTTGGGCATGACTGAATTTTGATACAAGGTTTTTTCCCCCTTATATACCCCGAATCTGCGGCTAATCTAAGCCTACCATGTAAATTTAAGAGATTATGGTTGGGATCGAGCCAAATAAAAAATGTTAAAAAAAAAATAAATATTCAACGTGACTAATAATGATTTCAACGGTATCGTGGGATCTCAAAACGTATTTTGTTGATAACCCCCCCCCCCTCACAATAGTCATATGTCGGACGTGATAGGCTGATTTTTCCCTGTTTCATTGACAACATGACAGAAAATCAGAAAGATAGCAAAACTATTTTCGTTAATTGTGTATACGTAGAAAAAACAAAACGACAACGATACGAAAGTAAGCATACGACCGTATAATGATAATACGCAGGAAGTAGGTAATAAATAAATATTTTACGAAAAACTTTCTGTCATTGAGGTTCTTTACTGCTTGCTTTGAAAAATACAAAATACCATAGCATAAGTTACGAATCATTTCAAACAGAACTAAAAGTAAGACCAAAGAATGAAGAGTACTGGAAAAATACCTTTTGTCCTACCACTACTATTTTGCCAATTAACTTCAGCCACAAGTAAGAACAATTTTGTTTCAGTTTTTAAGGGTAAATTCTCTAATAATCTAGCTCATGCTGTGTTAGACAGACAAAATATGCTAGGACAGTGTAAGCAACTAGCATAGTTAAAAAATTTTTCGCACATAGTTGGAAGATTTTTGCCATTCAGTGGATTCTATCCAATACCGAGGAAAACTCCAGAGCCGATAAATATCGTTTCCAAACACACCTATCCACTCCATATAAAACAGCCCATCATATTCAAAGGAAATGACAATAATGGGCAAATATTATCTTCCATTAGAAACACCGCATCTTCAGGTAAATATTTTTATGTACAATGACTACATCAAGAAATGAAATAGATTTAAAAGTGAAAAAATTTTCCAGTCCAAGTATTTTTTATAAATTCATCTCCAAACGATACAGTACAAGGGGGACCTCTTGGCAATGTTTATAAATTCAGAAGAACCGAATTCTACTGGACGGATAATACGAATGGTGTGGCTTATACAACAGTAAATGGTCGTAATGGGTAAATTCTACGCATTGTATATCAACTAAAAATGTAATAATTTTAAACCGCATTATATTTTTCAGTTCTGCTTTGGAAGTAGCGGTCGTATATGTGAATTTGAAATACGGAACATTGACCAATGCCCAAAGATATCGTGATGGTGTAGCTGAAATTTTGTTCCGCATACAAATCGTAAGAAAAACGCAAGGAGATCATTATATCACATAACTTGCCCTAATATATCAATACGATATGTTATTTAACTGCCATCTTACATCAAAAGGGATCAAAAACGAACCCGAAATTCGAACCTTTCGCAAAAGTAATGAAGACAATTAGAAAACCTGGACCTCCGAAGCCTATCAAACTTCGTTATACTTTTCAGTGGTTCAGTGAATTTCCTGAAAACAGCACATACTTCGTATATCCAGGCTCTCTCACTGATGAAACTACAGGAAAAATATTTTATTGCACCACTACTATTGCAGTTGATCCCAATCCAACACAATTTATATCTAAAAAACAGGTATTTTTTCAGATATTTCAACTCATTAAAAATAAGTATGCCACTTTACACAACATATTATTCCCATATTAACTGGTCGGTTTACATGTTATAGTTTGATGAAACATTCATGCAATTAAGTGGAAAATATGGCAAGCCACTGACTAATCAAAAGAAACAATATCCTCGAAAATTTAGACCAGTAGCACGAGGCATCGGAATAAAGCAGATCAACACTTAATTAGGAACTACCTTTATGACTAAATCATTAAAAAACATTTTCGATACACCAGTTATCAGCATGTGTTTTTTCACTCATGCTTTATTTCACGTCGAAACGACCAAAATCTAATCTCGGATCATTCAAATTTATCTCATAAATTTTTTACAAGCTCCTTTCGGCGATCTAGTGCAAAAATCCCAGTCATTTTGACCCTAACCCTAGAGCGAGCAACTTTGAATGCTCACACTTCACGATTAGTTAAACCCAAACTAAATCTGTTAGCGCAGTATTGTGGGAAAATGAAAAGGTATTCGAAATTTGTAAATAAAATTTCAAAAGTTCAAAGTTGATTGTTCACAATGAAAGATCAACTTTTCATAATGACCATAAATAAATATCTGGCATGTCTAAAAATCGTTTTAATGGTTTTCTAGGATCCAGAAATTAATTTTGTTGATATCCCCTCCCCACCCATCCATCGTTTATCGATAGACTGTAATAACCTGGTTTTCATTGACAATATGACACAGAAAATTAGGCTAAAAAAATTAAAAAAGTAATTTGACGTATCGATTGATACTAATTTGAGGTCTTCGAGGTTATATGTCGGTTTATTTTTGAATTCAATCCCTGTTACGCCTCCCCTTTCTAAAAGCATCTTCAATAGGTCAAAATCCAAAAAAATAATCATCACAATGAGTTGTTTTTCAATGCTGATCATCGTAAAATAAAGTGATAGGAGAATTGTCCATTTATGGAAGACAAAAAAGAAGCGCTGTGCCAATATTTTCTTTCTTCAGCGGGTAGCTGAAATACCCAAAAGACACATCGAGGACACCTATCAAATCTACATACCAAATTTTAACTTCCTAACTCAATTTAGAAGGAAGATATACGAGAAACAATAGCAAACACAAAACAATGTAATGAGTATAAAAAGTTGAAATCCACAAAGTAATTTGGCCATAAGTGAATTTTTACCAAAGGTCATTCCCACTCAAAAGTACCAAAACTGCCGCCAGGCTAAGCCCACTGCCCAAATTCAACTTATTCTGATGGGTATCGAGCCAAGCAACTGATTTTAGTTTCCGAAAAAATAGAATAAAATAAAATAAATAGGAATAATTAATATTAGACATGACTCAACACTGTCTCAATGGTGTTTTAGGATTCCAAAACCGATTTCTTGTCTCTTCCCCCTCCATCCAGCGTGGGCAGATAGTCTGCAATAGCCAGATTTTCATCGATAATGTGACGTCGAAAATCAGGCTAAAAATGGAAAAAGAATCATAGTGTCCCCTTGTTTACCACAATAATGGAAAAATGATTTTTAAAAGAAGAGCTATAAACCTCTGTGCTTGCTCGTCATGAAAACTTGAGAAGTATTCGAACATTACCAAGACTGTCCACTTAAAAAGAGTACAGATGGCAGTGAATCGTTCACTAGATCATCGAGATCTTTTGAAAATTTTTTTGAACCAAATGGATAGATCCAAGTATAGTTTTTCCAATCGGAATACTTTTTGTATGCATCGTCACAATGACAAGGTCTAGTTCTTATTGTAAAACCTATTACACGAAATCATCGATAACCCTAACCATAGTTCCATTATCGATTTTTACCAAGGGTAAAGGAAATTTCAAACGCCAATTATAGCACCTACTTGCAATCATTTTCAACATCACAACAATCAAGCTTTACAGTTATTTGGGTATTTGTAGTCAATCTGTAAAAATTCGTGTGTCTTCAAACAAACGATTTACCAACATGAACCACTTGTTACTGTTATAAAAAAATTTACAAACGTAAATCAGCGATAAAACTGAAAAAAAAATCCGCAAGGGTATCAATCGTTATGCTGATAACACAATCGAACTTGCGATAGATTTTACAAATCTAAATTTAGTTCAAAGCCAACTTTTACTATTCAGAAAATTGTCATGTTTTACTACTGCTCGTGGTCTTATCGAGTATACACACGAGTAAATTTTCCATCAACTACCAGCAAATTTTTGGCACCAACGTATGCAAGTAATGCAACAAAACTTCTAATATGAAGACGTCGAAGACCACTGTGATATTTCTTTCTTTGGCTTTGCTCAACTGGGACGATTTAGTTACCGCTTCAAGTAATGTATTTCTTAACATTGAAAATTCAAAATTTTTATACTTACTACCTAAAAGATTTTTACACCAAATGATTAAAAATACCTTTGTTCGCAGCTGGAAAAACCGTTCAATTTCATAAATCTATTCCAGAAAGTAATTTTACTTCTACGTCACTTGATATCGATACTAACGAAGTGAAAAAGACCCCTTATCCACCACTGATTGTATTAGAAAATGGGTTTGAAATAGTCGACCTGATCAATACAGGATACTCTGGTAAGTCGACAGTCTACAAGTATCATTCTGTAGTCGATTAACGAATACGATCTGCCAACAACCAATAATCTATTTGCGATTTTTCAGTCGAACTAAGGCTGGTCAATCGTCGTTCAGCTAACATAGTTATAGGACTAGGAGGATTGCAAGGTCTCAATACATACGTTTTCATTAGAACCGAATTTTACTGGTCTGACGGTCCAAATGGTGCAGCTTATACCACAATTGATGGCAAACATGGGTAATTTTTTTTTTTCTTCTAAATCATTAGTATCCTAATCACGTACAGCATTGATTTGAAATTTTTTTCCCCGAATTAGAACTGCTTTGGAAATACATCTAATTTACTACAACGTAAAATATGAATCATTTAAAAACGCCATGAATTTTGCCGACGGCTTGGTCATACTCTCATTTCGAATAAAAGTCGTAAGTATTCGAACATAATTTCCACGAAGTCAAAAATGAATTCAGCTTCATTACCATCGTTAGAGGATTTTCACACTGCGCACACATATACCAAAATTTCATTAGAACTACGTGTTACAGGGACTCGTCGATAATCCGCTTTTCGACGTTTTTGTGCCATACTTGAAACACGTTCAAAAAGCCGGATCCTCAGTTCGAATGGTGCTGATTCCAGCTTACCTATTTTATAGTTTTACACCCCCTGCTAGTCCTTATTACGCATACCGAGGATCGTATACAGATAAGTCGACCGGCATCACACATAATTGCGCTACAATAATCGTTACACCGGCTTACTCGTTTCACTTCATATCATTTGAACAGGTATACGCACCTTGTTATTTCAATCTGGTACAAATGGCGAGTACTTATTTTTCATTTATTTATATTTTACTTTTTCAATTTCGTAGTTCAAAATATTTTCATCATTCCACGGTCACGATGGCAAATCTTACGTCAATCAAGCTAAACGAGTACCTCAAGGAAATACAACCGTTCTGCAGTCACTTGGCATACTAAAGATTTTAAATTTCATAAAGATACCAGCCAGAAATTAACATTATATCTATTTTACTAAATAAGTCTGTATTGTTCTTCAAACATTGAACACTTCTTTGGATTATAGAAAAGCTTTTCATTTTGGTCAAAGCCAAAAAAAAAAAGAAAAACACTCTTATCTCCCTTCGTGATTGACGTAGAAGGTTAATTTTTAGGTATACTTATTAAATAATTTTCAATCCCTCGTTAAATGATTTGAAATCGAACAATTTTTACAAATTTTACCCTTCAGCACCCTCTCTCCCAACCAAATTTTGACCCGACGTCATTCTCACCCATTTGCATAGAATCTACCGTCGATCTAAACCAACGGAGCCGAATTTGAGCGCTTTTGGTCAGTGTTGAGCCGACTGGATGCTTTCAGTCATAAGGAGAGGGGAGGAAGAGATCAAAAAAGTTATAAAACGAGTATATAAAAATGGTCTGAATGATCTGGTAGGACCCAAAAATAGATGTTGTTTACACTTCCACCCCATCCCTCCCCCTCAACCAATTTTCAGCAAATCAAAAAACAACCTTCGAAATTTCTTTTCAGGTCAACGAATTAGAAATTCAGTACCATTCATTTAAAAAAAAATATTTAACAATGAGGAGCACATCATCATACATTTTTTTAAAGTTATTCACAAGCAACCTAAAAATTTCATATTTTTAGTACTTATTTCGTAATATTTTGCAAACCACTTCACTCTATTTGTCTTTATGCCACGCATACTCGTGAATCAAACAGCGAGATTTTATTAAGATCAGTCACTTTTTTCAGCCTGATTTTTGTAAAATTGTATTACAATTATGTGAATTACAAAAAAGCATCGTTTCGCAATGTTTTTTTTTTTCGTAATCAGCGAAGGGGGAATATACAAAGAATGAAATCAAAAAATAATAATAAAAATCGACCAGGAAACTAAATTTTTGGGGCTGTGAGTAGGTGTAATGAGGCTGAAAAGTCGAAACTCTCGAAAAAAAATTAGGACCTCTACTAAATATATATACCAAATTTCAACTTCCTAGCTCAATTTGTAGGGGAATTGTGTGATAAACAAACTCAAAACACAAGAAAATCAACCCCAAAAAAAAACATTTTCAGTTCTGCAAGGGGTGCAATGGATTTGCAAAGTTGAAACCCTCAAAAGGTATACTTAGGTCCCTTACTAAATTTTTTTTTTTTTTTGATGGCCTCATTTCCAAGCTTAGCTGGGTGAGGTGTGTTTATTGGTAATATTCAGAACAATCTACTTACTTTCTTCACTTGGTACCTAATGGTTTATTAGGATGAGAGGTATATACTACCATAAAACTAATGATTATGGAATCGACCTGGACTAAAAACCACTACTCGCCCTGGTAATGGAAAACCATGGTCGATTTTACAAACTGATTTAGAATAGTTTTACTTCACAAGATTCTTGGTTGTTCATGCCTTCTTGGCCAAGGTCTTAATTCAGGCCTGTTTAAGCCTTTTCAAGCATCAATGGCGGAAGTGATGGCCTGTTTGAGCAATGTGTGTTCTTTCTTCTTGCCATAGCTGACGAATTACTGACCGCATGAATAGTTGGTACTTTCTGTTGAATACGTTGAGTATTCCATTAGAGCGTACAGTAGCAAATCGAGGACAGTTCAGAATTACATAATACGCAGTTTCTGGAAGTTAACGCCTGAAGCATCCGTGATTGGAGATTGCTTGGCAAAGCCAGTAGTCGAGAGGTAAATCAGAATTCAGCCTCGTAGATACATCACGGATGAGTTCTCGAGTCTACTTGCCTTATTTGCAGTTGAGTCATTGTTGTTGTTGGGCTTATCATGGGAGGTAAATGACCAATAAAGGAAACTGAGCCATGTCGTTGAAGATGCCAAAGTACACCAATTTCAGTAAGAAGGAGGTCAAATGGTATGTATCCAGATATAATCATAGCTGCCATGTGACTCGTTGTTCGATAGAGTCGGGCCAGCGTTAATGGCCATCGTTCTTTCAAGACGACAAATGACTTTTTGGTTGCGTGCAGTGGAGAGCCGATGATACCTAGAATAGGATGTATCACCAATTGTGCCCAGGTACTTTATTCGTCGAGCCGTGTTTGAATATCCAAATCTGTTATGACAGATTGCTGTAAATGCAGCAATGTATTTCAGGCATTTTCCAACAATGTATTTGATGTGAGCGTTCCAAGATAGGAAGTCATCAAGAAGCCCCTACTAAGTCTACATAGCAAATTTAAACTTCCCAGCACAATTCGCACGAGAGATATTGATCTAGAAGGCTACTTTTTGAATATCATAAAATCGATTCAGGGTCTAGGGCCACTGTTTTGAAGAGTCAACTTCAAACATGTCTAATTTTCCTCGACATTTCAACTTAAAATCATAAAATCCATTCTTCATCAAATAAGTCCACTGATGTCATTCCAGGCCATAAAAATCTGTCCACTGACATCAGTTCAATGATGACGTCACACTATTGCCGATTTTTCCAGAATGTGCTATCAAACATCTTTCGATGTTAAGATCTGACTTGGCTGAAAATGGTCGTAATGATCTTCTAGGACCCCAGAACAGATTTTATTGATATCATCCCCCCCTCCACCCAAGGGAAAATCAAATGCAATTTGCAAATATTCTTCGTTTCCCTTCATCATCTAAACATAAGGTCCTTTAATGAGTAAGGTAATCATGAAATGGCCATATTACACAAATCAAGAAATAAAAAAATTTATTAGATTCGCCTCAAATATAATTTCTTGACCAGTATCTAGCATTAAATGTACAAACGTCACATAACATGGCCTGATTAGATAAAAGACAGGCTCGTTAACATTCGGAAAGACGAATTAACTCGACAAAATGATTCGTCATACACCATAATCACTTCAACATAAAGCATACAAGTAACTTGTACATAATTTCACCTCTACCTTCATAGTATTTTCCTTTCAAGTGGTAAAGGAGATGTATTACATTTCAATGCTTATTGCATCAGTATTCTTCACCCTAGTGGGACTTGTTATAACATCAGGTAACTACATATATCGCATTAATACATTCTTCAGGTAATTTAAAAATATTTTATTCGCCAACAAATCCGTCCTTAGAGAGAAACTTTGAAAAAAGTCTCCCGTCAGCCAATTATAAAGCCGGCGTACATAAAAATATCACAGATTCTCCAATAATCATCTACTTTAACGGATTAGAAAAAGGCCAAGCAAAAAACAACGGATACTCAGGTAGACTTTTCCGACGACTAAAACATTTCATAAAAATTATCGTCTCTAAAACCGAGTATTCGTGCAGTTGAAGTATACTTAGATCAACCTTCAACGTCGAATGCGATTATCGGAAGTGTACTCGGTTCAAATTTATACGTTTTTCAAAAAATTCGCTTTTACTGGGCCAGCAGTGCTTACGGTGATGCCGTTAAAATTAAAAATCAAAAGTGGTAAATAAAACATGTTATACTAAATTTTAACATGGTATTAGAGCGTATTATTAAAATGTTTTCAAGTCATCTTCAGTACACCAGTGCAAATTGCAATTTCTTATTACAACACGAAATATAAATCATTCCGCAACGCTTTAAATTTCCACGATGGGCTCATCGAATTACTGTTTCCTTTAAAGGTTATAGTAAGTACCGTTCATTAGAACATCAACACTTTCAACATTTCATCATCGATTGTATCATCAATATGAATTTTTTATTTTAAGGGATTTGTTGCGAATCCTTTGTTTACTCCATTTGCCAATGTTTTGAAGAAAATCAAGAAGGCTGGCTCCCAGTTCAAGTTTCCTCTAAGTTTTTCTTGGCGGTTTTATCTGTACTTCCCTCCAGTAAACAATTATTTGATATCTCCAGGAGCATATCTCAACGAATCAACAGGAAAAACATATCCTTGTTCTACTTCAGTCGTTGCTCCATCCAATCCGATACATTTCATTTCAATACATCAAGTAAGCCAGACATATCTTATCGATACCTCTGTTATTTAGTCCGCAGCTGAAGTAAAAATTTTTTTCAGTTTCAGGAGACATTTTTATCATTACTTGACTACAATGACAAACCTCTGGTTAATAGTGTCACCACCCCTGGAGGAGATAAATCATCAGAAACACAAAGCATAGGTTTCATAAGAAACTCACCACCAGTCAAAATATCATCCAGAATCGGGAATGAGAGTTAATCATTTAAAATCAAATCTTTCTGTAAATTGTAAATCGAATCGAATAGCGAAAAAAAAAAGTTTATCGTTACGATTATTTAAATTGCTCAAATATGTCGACAACATTCGAAATACAGACTTCTCATTTCAAGCTGAATTATTTTATGACCTTTTTAGAGGATTCCGCATCGGTATTTTTCTTTTTGTTCGTATCTGCGTCAACTTTTTACCTAATTTTCGATCACATTAAATGGTTTTTTTTTCTAATTTTAGGCCATTTTTCAACATTTTTTCGTGATTTTTGATCAATTTTCACATATTTTTCAACATTATTTCGTAATTTTAGAACAATACTCTCCACTTTTTACGTATTTCCGTCAATTTTTTTAATCGAATTCACGATGATTTTTGATCTCATTCTCGACGATTTTAACCGGTTTGTTTCATATTTAAGGTTAATTTTTATATACTGATCCAAATTTTTTTGCCATCTTTGTTTAATTTTTTGCACTTTTTCACCAAATTTCGACGATTATTAAAAACTTTGATCAATTTTTATCTGCTTTTCAACATTTCTTAGTCATTTTGATCAATTTTTGCTTTTTTACTTATTTTTGACAAAACTTACCCAATTTTCATTGATTTCTTTTGACATTTTAGATCAACTTTCTCCCACTTTGTAACATTTTTTTTTTGTATTTCTGTCAATTTCTTTTATCAATTTTCAATGATTTTAAACTTTTTCTTTCACATTTTCGGCCAATTTTCACACATTCCTCAACAACTTTACGTGATATTTAATAATTTTCTGCACTTTTCACCAATTTATGTTAAATTTTTATCCAATTTTTGATGGTTTTCAGCGAATTTTTTCATACTTTAGTTCAATTTTCATGTAATTTTCAACAATTTTTCCCGATTTTTGATAAATTTTCGAGAACTTGGAACGATCTTTATCATATTTGACTTCAATTTTTACGCGTTTTTCAACATTTTTTTCGTTTTTTCATCAGTTACATGCACTTTTTACCCATTTTTTTCATTTTTCAGATCAATTTTCAATGATTTTTCGTGATTTTGAATCACTTTTCCACGATTTTTAACGATTTTTTTCACACCTTACTTAAATTTTCACACGTTTTTCGTGATTTTTTCAATTTTTTAGCCTGATTTTCTGTTTTATATTGTCAATGAAAATCAGGCAATTACAATCTATCGAACTACGGCGAATGAAGGGGGGATATCAACAAAATCCGTTTTGGGGTCCTAGTAGACCATCGAGACAATTTCTAACCATGTCAGATATTTATTTTTATCCCCCCCCCAAATTTAAAATCATTTATTCCGCTCGATACCGACCAAAATCGCTCTAATTCGGTCAATCGGCTCAGTTTGGTGACAGATCAGATACATACGAGTGGGAATGACCTTGGGTCAAAATTAAGTTATGCTCTAATTTCGGGGAGGGGGTGCTGAGAGGTCAAAACGCAAAAATTACCCTTTTTTAAGCCAATAGATAGATAATCAAAAGTTGTATAACATTAGGAGCGGCTATATGGGGGTTTTCCCCTTTTGAATCTTGAAAAATTGCTGCACCTTCTCTATCTCCCCACCAAATTGAGCTAGGAAGTTGAAATTAGGTCTGTATATTTAGCCAAGGTACTAGATGTGCCTTTTGAGGGCTTTCGACTTTTTAGCTCCATTGCACCCCCTCACAGCCCCAAAAAGTGGTTTTTTTATAGGTTTTTCTCATTCTTCGAAGTTTTTGAAGTTTTCAACCAATTGATCCTAAATTACGAAAAATTGTTGAAAATTGGTTGCAAATTGACTTGAAAAATGAAAAAAGTCTTCACGAAGCATCGCAAATTGGGTAAAAAATCGACAAAAACGAGTAAAAAATGCAAAAAATTGATCATAAAATGCTAAAATATTATGTAGAATATGAGTAAATCGAAATAAAATATGATGAAAATTGTTAAAAATAGTTGAAAGTAGGCAAAAGTTGACTCTAATTACATAATAAAAGTCTAGAAAAACATCGAAAATAAAACCATCGCACGCTTTCTCAGCTTGATTTTCGTAACATGTTGCAATCATGAGAATTGCTTTTTCCTAATCAGCATTGCGGGTAGAAAAGGTTCAACGAGGCTAAAAAGTCGAACTCCCCAATTGGCACGTCAAAGGTCCCTCAATACTCCACGTTAAAAAAAATAAGTAAATAACCGTAAACCCGTGAATTGACAAAAATCAAGGCCTGAAGAATGTTCGATATAGAAATTTATCTATACAAAGTAGACAGACACAAGGGTACATTTTATCACGAAAATAAGCTAGAAAAACCTTGAAATTTCTTGATAATTTCACGTAAAAGCAGTACAACGAGTTTCATATCAACGCAGTGTCAGGCCTTTCACCTTCAATTTACATAGAGCTGATAAACATATACAAAAAATTTAAAACAGGGCCTGATAATGAATTTCAAAACAACACGAAAAGTACACCATAAAACCTATACAAATTGGTAAAAAATATACGACAACTTATACAATAAGTAGAATTGATATCGACATAAAAGTATCGATAACATCCAAGGATTAATGCGCATATCGTAAAAGAAATTCACAAATAAATAGAATCGCCTATGACAAAATAAAGATACTAAACTAATAGTACTGGACTAAGTAATGACATATTTTTATAAAAAATAGTTGGGCACTATTTTTCCTCAAAATTCTTCTCTATTGTTGTATAGTTGATTAAAAAAGTGCTACATACATAGATACGTATAAAAAATGGGCCAGATTCCGGTAATTCTCGTAATGACATTTCTCACATTCGGAGGATTCACCACCGCATCAAGTAAACGATGCTTTGTTCCTAAAATTGCAACAAACCATAGTAATATCTTTGCTCGTATTCTGAGATTTATTTACAGTTTGCTTCAGTTGGCAGGTTTTTACCTTTCAGCGGTTTCAAACCAATACCTCGAATGACTCCTGGACCAATTAACATCGATATCAGCGAAGTTAAAAATATCACTACTTTTCCTCTAATTCTATTCATCAATGGGCTAGAAAAAGGCTTAGCTAAAAATACTGGATATTCAGGTTTAGTTCTGGCTAGATAAAAACTTCACCAAATTAATCCCTTATTCTGTTCGAGAATGAATCTTAAATGGGGTATGTTCGTAGCTGAAGTGATTCTGGATGAAACCAAAACAGCAAATGCATTAATCGCCGGTGTACTAGGATTTAACTTGTATGTTTTTCGAAAAATTCGTTTCTACTGGGCAGGCAGTCCGAATGGTGTAGCAGCAACAACGGTCAACGGCAGAGATGGGTAATTTTAAGACGGTAATTTTTATGACAATGTACAATAATAGAATCATATTATGTACATTTATTTTTCCGTGTTCGATACAGTACAGGCCTAGAAGTCTGCATTTACTATTTCAACATGAAATACGGATCGTTTCGCGAAGCATTGAATTTTCGTGACGGTCTCGTCGAACTCGTATTCCGTATAAAAGTTGAAGTACGTATATTTAGCTGAAACGTTATCAAGGTTTCATTATCATGTACTCGTACGATCAGATCGTTTCACTTCATCCAGTTATTCTGCATTACTTCAGGGATTCATTCCAAATCCGTTGTTCAACCCATTTGCAGTTACTCTGAAAAAAATTAAAAAGGCCGGATCCAAAGCTGTATTCCCCATTCTGACTTCTTTCCTTTTCTACTTGCCTTTTTCACCCACTTCCTCTTATCTGGTTTATCCAAGTGCCTATGTCAATGAATCAACAGGAATCATGTATTTCTGCGCCACTACCATCGTCACGTCTCTCACTCCAATTCACGTCATATCAATACCGCAAGTAAATATCTATTAAATTTATTAAAATTATGACTAGAATTGTGCAAAAATCTGCTTGGACTTTTAATACTTAATTATCGTTAATGATTTACAGTTTAAACAGACATTTCTATCTTTGCTCGATTACGAAGGCAAACCTTTGATAAATAAGGCTGAGCAAGTTCCTCGCGCAGGAAGACCCATCGTACAAAGCGCTAACATTTTGAAAATTCCCAATTTGGTCAAAATACCGTCTAAGATAAATGAAAGCGGATAACATTCGTAAAAGGGAATGTTTCTTACAATGATAATAACTTGAATTTATCATTCAGATATGTAATGTAAACAAATTATAGAAAATAATGTATTATAAAGAATTTTACGCAATAAAAAATTTATCTCCTTGATTCCCATTAAATATAGATTAAAAATGGGCTGTGATGGGAAAAAATTCGAAACATAACGTACATTTTTTATTTTTATAAATACGTTGAGAATCGTTCACTGAACAAGGCATACTAAAAGCGAGAGGGATCAGACTGCCCCGAAAAATTCTGATTTTTTCCCCCTTATCAAAAAGTTTCGTACTTTTTTATTCTACTTCAAATTTCCTACAACTTTGTCAAGTATTTAATAACTTTCATACAAATCATATGTCGGCGAGAAGTTGGAAAGTTTTGAGAACTCTACGCATAGGCAAAGTTTGGTGATTTGGCGATGGTAGGCGTGGGGGGAGGGTGCTAACTCCTCACGATGGTAAAAAAAAAACAATAGAATGAACATTCATATCTGAACTATTTAAAAATGGTTTTGTCGTGCGTGTGGGGAGGGAGGGAGGAAGGTTAGAAGCGTAATTTTTGGTTTAAAATTGAAATGTATGGCGAAATAAAAAAAAAAATAAATAAATTAGCTTAAATTTTGTTGGTTTTACGAGAATTCTATATTATCATCAATTTTCATGATATTCTAAACATTTTTTTAAAAATTCGATTGGTTTCAAAAACTTTTCAGTCATTTGTTAGATATTTATTATACGCAGAAAAACTTTCCGGGAGAGGCCAATTCCCTTTCCGAGGGGGCTTAGCTCCCCCCTTAAAACCGCCAATGACTCTACACACCTCCTCCCTCCTCGTTAGTGGAAGTAGTTTTCAATTCAAGTTCGGCTCAAAATATTCTCCTTAATGTAATATCCTTTAACCAAAATTTTTATCTCCCCCTTCGCGCCCATTTTGAACTTGGTGCAGTTTCTAAGTTTAAATTTGATTTCTTATAATTATTTGAGCTGAACAAGAAACGAAAATTTTAATGATTGATTTCGACAAGTCGTAAGCATAATACAGATATATGCTTGATATAATTTTCACGATGGCCCCTTCATATGTACCATGTTTTTTTGAACTTCGTGAATATGCTATTTTGTACAAATGTCAAAGTGCAAAAAAAAAAAAAAACGAATAAATGTGGCTTAATCTTCATGGAAATTATACAACGCCCGCAATTGGAAGAAATTATGAAAAATTTCGCAGCTTCTAAGCTTGCATATCAAAAATAAAGTTTCAACTTGTTGTCCTGTGGACTGCAATAAGTTCGGAATGAGTGAGGTAAGGTGGTCAAAAATAAGCCAATTTCACTATACTCATCCTAAAGGGGATGTGGTGGAAACTTCAAGATTTTAGAAAGGTTTGAACCCCTCCACCCTCCATAGATATCTCCTATTGGTGTGAGTTTCCAATACGTTGTTGAGAGAGCTGTTCAACATATCGGTAGAAAAAAAATTTTATTCAGAATTTTTTTCATCCGAAAGCCTGTAGATCACTCGATCCTCATTACCGCTCATCATGGTACGTACAAATACTCTAATTAAAACGTATCTGAAACAAATTAATCCTCAACTCATGCGCGATACACATGAAAAAAATCAATCTCATTATAAAAATGCGCTACTAAACCAGTTGAAGAAAACCTAAAAACTTCCAGGGGATTAAACTTTTACAACGTTTCATTAATTCAAAAAAATTTTCGAATTCAGCCCTTCAGTTTTTCAAAATAGTTTCACAACATTTTTCGAAACAGAATCATTTTTATAGCCCAAACATGATGAAAAGGTAACAAACAGCTACGTGAAAAAGCTGATCGATTGAAAATAAGTCTGTTGTACTTGTATCGATAACATACTTATCACTTTTGAAAGTCATTTTGTACAAGAATCTGTTCACAGATAATACATTATTTTATTACCTAAAAAAAAAAAAAAAAAAAAAAGGAAAAGGAAACGATAAAATTATACTACTTAAGTAACTGATATCTTCACAGAAAGTACCTCAAAACTAGGTTTTTACGTTGAATTCATACGCAATCGATAGAGAACCCCAATAAAATTGGGTAAGAAAAATTTTTTTTTTAAATACAGCAACTGAAAAAAATAATGATAAATGCGACTATTCATAAGCATTTCACACATAACAAAAAAATCTTTCAAATATATGCTAAATACATCAAATACATACACACTCATCGTCAAATTACACCTTGCTTTCTATATAGTTTTCAACTCTTTACTTACAAAGTTCTGATAAGTAAATGCAGCAATGAGACGAACAACCAATAAAATGAATTTTGAAATACATAAAAAGAGCAGCAATTATTGAATAAAATAAACGATAAATATACATGTAAAGATAACATCCAAGGTCTGGTGAATATTATGGACAGAAAACAACCTGAGGAGTTGTTCGAAAATTTCATCGTGCAACGAGCACGTTAACAAAATTCATATTATTCGTGCCCGCATTATAGAAACATTAAACGTTTGTAAAGTTATATTCATTCACACAATATGTATCAGATCCCAATGATTTTTGTGCTAACATTCCTCGCTTCAGGAGGATTAACAACGGCCACAAGTAAATGATTCTTTCATTTCTGACGCAGCTCATTTTTACTGCCATCTAATACCTCAATGCAGTTGGTAGGTTTTTACCTTTCAGTGGTTTTCAACCGATACCTTCCAAAACTCCTGAACCAATTGATATCGACGTCAGCCAGTTGAAAAATATAACCACTCTTCCGCTTCTTCAAATATTCAATATGTTCGAAAAAGCGATAGCTAAAAATACCGGATATTCAGGTGAAATTCTCCACAGATCAAAATTTTATACCCACAAGGGAAGTACCCCAAATGTTACACGCCAAATGGAAAAATCTTTTTACAGCTGCGTAGAGCATTCAAAATTACTCTCACAAAAAAAATTTCAGCCCCTAAGATCCATTGGTGGGGGGAGTTATAAGGGATGGAATACCATAACATTAACAAATAACAGTGGGAAATTAATGAAAACTGAAATAACTCGAGTTCATACCACGCTTAGG
>FIZR01023484.1:0-13268 GCA_900060175.1 Ferrisia virgata | reverse complement strand
TTTTAAAAAAAAAAAAAAAAAAAAAAAAAAAACAAGCCAAAATATATTTGTAAATAATGAATCATCCTGTATCGATATAACCAGTTAGTGACGTTGTTGTTCACGTTTACCTATTTGAATTATGCGTACGTTAAGCGGTTTTTAAAACAGTATTTTTTTTTTTTTAGATTGTTTTATACTAAAAAGGTTCCGGTTTCATAAACATAACGCGCGAATTTCGCTACATTTTGGCCAACTTGAGTTATGTATCGAGTATTCGTATGTATTAGGTGCGTGTATTAGAATACGAATAATTGGAAATTCTCGAATAGGCACATACAATAACGATGACGCTGTCGCTCTGAAAAGGTACCGGTTCGGTTAAAAATTTACATTAAAATTCTTCTCGTAAATAGAAAAGGTATTGGAGTAGGTAAAAAAAAAAAAAAGTAGAAAAAAACAAAGAGATAGGAAATTCATCATTTTACAAGCTCACACACAGTCATCGATTTCAACACGACGAGACAAGATCGTTCGCTATATTTGTTCATCATTCTACTTTTGTAACAGAAAGTTATACATGCTCCAATTTATGTGCTTTTTTTTTTCATGTAAGTATATACCTTTATCTCGCTGGTATAACCACATACTGTCGTGTAGTTTTTTAATTGGATGGTAATATGGTATAATAACGCGTGAAAAGTATACATTTACAAACTGCAGCAATAATCCAAGATGGTCTAGATTTTATTTTAAAAGGAATATTGCCCTTGAGTAAATTTTTAAAAAATTACAAAAACTTTTAACAACAGTATGTATGCACTAAATGTACTTTATAGGTAGGGATACCCAGGACTGCGACTTAATTCGTAATAAAATTCGCTTTTAAGTCCTGGAAGGCCTAATAAGAACATTTTTAGCCGGATGTGTACTAAGAGTGGGCCGAATTTTGTTTTTTTTTTTGGACATCTGTGAACGGCGTAGCCGAAATGGTTGCAAAATTATTACAAAAAAATGTGCCAACAATTTCAGCTCCTTAACTCAATTGAACATATTACTTCGAGAGTGGCATATACTCGACATATGCTGAGAGTTTTTTTTGGTTTTGGACCTAAATTAAGGCCTGAAATGGAGTGTTGAAGGTTCAAAATGCTCGCAAATAGGTATCGGATTTAGTATATAGGTTTTCTAAAGCGTTGTTTTGGGATCTTGAAGCTATTAAGGTCTAAGACAATTTTGGAACTTGGTAAATCGACACGAATGTTCAAAATTTGGTAAATTTTGGATTTTGCGCCTCCTCTTTAGGAGCTCAATTTCAGTCTCTAATGCTCAAATGGCTGTCAAAATCGTATTACATATTTTCGAGATTGTGAGAGGGTGCAAGAGTGATAAGAAGTTAAAAAACCCCAAAAAGCACATCTTGGGTCTTTGCTGATTGTATATACCTGATTTCAACTTTCTAGCCCAATTGGGAGGGGAGTTATGCGAAACACAAAACAGTAAAAATTAGAAAAAATCGACTAAAAATCCACTTTTTTGGGACTGTAAAGGGGTGAAATGGAGCTGAAAAGTTATGACCACCAAAAGGCACATCTACGGTCTGCGCTAAATGTATAAACCAAATTTCAGCTTCCTAGCTCTATTTGAAGAAGAGTTATGCAAGCAACAAAGTCAAAAAACTAAAAAATGGGAAAACCTGACTAAAAAACTACATTTCCAGGGCTCTGAATGGGTGCAATGCAGCTGGAAAGTCGAGACCCCCAAAAAAGCACATCTAGGCTCCTACTGAATGTGCATACCAAAATTCAACTTGTTCCTAGCTCATTTTAATAGGGAGATGAGGGAGGAACAGCCCTTTTTCAAGGACAAAAAGTGAAAAACCTTCATATCATCCTCCTAATCGACCTAGGAGATTGATTTTTAGATATGCTGTACAACTTGATTCTCTATCGATTGACTCAAGAAGGAACAATTTTGTATTCTTGACCCCTCAGTAACACCCCCTCCCCCGGAATGGGGCAAAACTGAATTCTGACCGAAGGTCATCCCAGACTGTAATAGTCTGATTTCTATTGACAATGACATCAAAAATCAGGCTAACCAGGCTATTACGATGTATCGACCAACGCTGTGGGGGGGGGGGAGATACCAGCAAAATCCGTTTTGTGGTCCCAGAAGGCCATTAAGACAGTTTTTGAACTTTCAGATATTAATTAATTTTTTTCCCAATCATTAAAATTATTTACTTTGCTTGATACCGACCAAAATTGCTCTAATTAGGTTAATCGGCTCGGTTTGACGGCGGATTAGATATATGGGGGGGAGGGGGTGCCGAGGGGCCAAGCATAAAAATTATTCTTTCTTGAGTGAATCGATAAAGAATCCAACGCTGCATACCATATCTAAAAATCAACCTCCGAGGTCAATGGGGAGGGGGATATGTGGGTTTTTCCCTTTTTTGCCCTTGATAAAGAGCCGTTCCTCCCTTATCTCCCCACCAAAATGAGCTAGGAAGTTGAAATGTGGTACATGTTCAGCAGGGGCTCTCAATGTACCTTTTGGGGATTCCGACTTTTCAGCTCCATTGCACCCCCTCACCTCGAAAATGTGGTTTATTCGTGAGGTTTTCTCATGTTTTGGGTTTTTTTCATTGGCAATATGACATAGACAAGAGGGGGAGGGGGTTAAAAATGAGAAAAATCTTCATATCTCCCCATTCAAATTGATGTCGGAGGCTAATTTTTGGATATATTATGCAACTTTTAATTTCCTACGGATTGGTTTAAAAACGAAAATTTTTTTCCATTTCAACCCCTCCGCGCCCCTCCTCCGAATCTAAGCATAACTGAATTTTGACCCGAAGTCATCCCCACTCGTATGTATTTTATTCGTGACCAATATAAGTCTTCTGGCCAAATTTGTGCGATTTTGATCGTTATCAAGCCGAGTAAAAGAAAAAAATGAAATGAAAAGGAAAAAATATCTGTAGTAGTTAATAATGGTCTGAACGTCTTCTAAGACCACGAGACAGATTGTTTTGATACTCCTCCTCTCATTCGCCGTAAGTCTATGATCCATAGTTGGCTGATTTTCATTGACAATATCGCATAGAAAATCTGGCCAAAAGTTTCGCAGTTTTTGCCCTTCAGCAACTCCTCTTCAAATTTCGGACATGACTGAATTTTGATCCGAAGTTATTCCCACTTAAATCCATTTAATCCGCGGTCATTCTAGGACTATTGGCTGAATTGGTGTAATTTATTTTGATCGGTATTGAGCCGAGTAAATTAATTCAGTCTCTGGGAAAAGTTGAAAATGAATATCCGATGAGGTGCTCAAAAAGGAATTTAACAATTTCCTACGACTGCAAGAGAAATTTCGTTGATAACTCCCTTTTTCCATCTCCTTATTCAGCTTTTACTTTAGGTTGATGATTTATATGGAAATGGTCTAGCTTTCTTTGACACCGTGACCTATAAAATTTGGCAAAAATAATTTTTTGAATTTTACATTTTCGATCATCTCCTCGTTGGCTCTTATGGGGAACGGTGAAGAGCAACTTATGTGATGATAATGTATTTACAAAAAATAAAGGATAAATTATCTCACGTTGAAATTTAGTCGAAAAATCACAGTAATATTTTCAGGGTTCAGCTTTCTTTCTATGAACTAAAATTTGTTTCAATGATATTTCATGAAAAATGAGTCAAAAACTATCAGTCTTTTCTGTACATAGGGTTATGATATTACTCAATATTCAAGAATTTCGACCAATGAGACCTATCTTATCTTTTAGGTGGGTATATTTTTATAAAGTTAGAAATATTTATGTAGTTTTTGTTAAACTATAAAAACTAGTACAAATCTACGTCGAGATCAATGCGTCGGATTAATTAGCGTTGAACTGTGCTGATATATGTAAATCGCAGAAATACTATCGTCGATGTAGGGGATACCTGATTTATTAATTACTCGTTAACTGCTTGATTGAGTTGCTCCGAGCCTAATACAATGTTTCTAAAATGCATAAGAATGAAATCAGGAATGCGATCTAGATTGTGTGATTAGATTATAAATTATAACTACCTACTTATTGAAGTGGATCCCTGAATGGAAAATTACTATTACATGTAACTCAGCTTATTACTTGTATTGAAGTGACATGACAAATCAATTAGATTGAAAAAATTGATCTCATTCAGGTTTCTGCAATGTTTAGGACGCTTTGCGAGTATTAATTGCTAAAAAAAATATTAAATCTTTGCTAGAAAAAAGAAATAAGGTAATAAACATTAAATACTTGTTTTGAATACGTATATGTTGAACATGAAACATCCACATGCTTACCAAATCTATCTGACGAATTTCATAGTCGATCAGTTCAGTTGGCTGAACTTATCCAAAAAATCACTTTTAATACCTGCACCTAAATGGAACATACGCCTGAAAAGTCGAAATTTCCGAATGGCATATCTCGGACATTTTCTCAGTCCTTATACGAAAAACCCTACCAGCTGAACTGATGGTAGAATGAGGGCTTTGGTGCGAAGAAAAGAATTTTTCAAGGTCGAAAACAGGGTAAAGCTTCGTATTTCATCTCTAAATTAAGGTAAAAGGGAAATTTTTTTGGATATGATGCGGGTATACAACTTTGAATTCTCTATCGATTAGTTTAAAAACAAACAATTTTTACGCTTTTTTAGCCTGATTTTTTATGACATATTGTCAGTGAAAACCAGAATATTACAGTCTATCAAACAATGGTGGCTGGGCGGGGGGGGGGGATTACCAACAGAATCCGTTTTGGAGTTCTAGAACGCCTTTAAGACAATTTTTGGCAATGCCATGTATTTATGTTTATTTTATTTTATATATTTTTTTTTTTCGCGAACGTTAAAATCATTTACTTTGCTCGATATCGACCAAAATCGCTCTTAATTGGTCAATCGTCTGAGTTCGGTGATAAATTAGATTCTTATGGGTGGGAATGATCTTGGGACAAAATTCAGTTTCGCCCCATTTTGAGGGAGAGGGGGCTGAGGAGTCAAAAATTTAAAAACTGTCATTTTTGAATCAATCGATAGATAATCTAAAGCTGTATAACATATCTAAAAATCAACCTCCTAGGTCAATTAGGAAAGGAGATATGGGGGTTTTCCCCCTTTTTGACCTTTAAAAAGGCCAGTTCCTCCCCTATCTCCCCACAAAAATGAGCTAGGAAGTTGAAATTTGGCTTGTACATTCAATAGAAGCCTTAGATGTACCTTTTGAGGCTTTCAAACTTTCAGTTCCACTGCACCCCCTCACAGCCCCTGGAGATATAGTTTTTTGATATGGTTTTCTCGTTTTTTGAGTTTGTTGAGTTTGCTGCTCGCATAACTTCCCTCAAAATTGTGCTAAAAACTTGAAATTAAGTGTGTACATTCAGTAGAGGTCCTAGATGTACCTTTTGAGGATCTTGACTTCTCAGCCTCATTTCACCCCTTCACAGCCTTAAATATGTGGTTTTTTGGTCGATTTTTCTAATTTTTAGAGTTTGTTCCTCGCATAACTCCCCTCGAAATTACACTAAGAACTTTTAATCACGTATGTCCCGTACATAGAGGCCCTTGATGAGCCTTTTAGGAGTTTCGATTTTTTAGCCCCAGTTAAACCCTTCTTACCTGCAATCGATGCTTTTTTTCAGTCTTCATGAATGTGATGTCACGAAAACCAGGCTGAAAAAGCATCGCATTTTTTTTTCATTTTTTGTCTGATTTTCTATGCATAGTGCCTCTTATATTCGCTTTAATTTTATTTCTATTTTCATTTTTTCAACTTCCTTGATTTTTAATTTTTTAATTTTTTTTTAATTTTTCCATGTTTTTTATTATTTTGTTTTTTAATTTTTTGTATTTTTTTATTATTATTTTTTTTTTTGGTTCTAATTTATTAGACTAAAATTATTTACTCTCCTTAATGCCAATTGAAATACCGCCAATTTGATCAATAAGGCTCCGTTTGGTGGCGAAATAAAGATATATGAATGGGGATGACCTCGGGTCAAAATTCAGTCATGGCAAAAAATCACAAAAATTGTTCCTTTCTGAACCAATCAACGGAGAATTCAAGCTTTTATAACATACCCAAAAATCATCCTCCTGGATCAATTAGGAGAGGAGATATGGGGCGGGGGGGTCATCACTTTGACCTTTAAAACAGACTGTCCCTTCCGTATCTTCCCTCTAAATTGAGCTAGGAAGCTGGAATTCGGTAGGCAGATTTATTATAGATTCTAGATGTGTCTTTTGGGGTTTCAACTTTCAGCCTCATTTCAACTCAACCCCTTCCCTCCTACCATAAAAATGTAGTTTCTGGCCAGTTAGCTTGATTTTCTATGTCAGGCCGTTAGATTATTGATTTATTGTGAATGTGGGGGCGTACAACAGTACTCGCTTCGGGTTCTTGGAAAACCATTACGATAATCTTTGACCTTGTCTGATATTACTTAATTTTTATTTTTTCCTGAGGATGTTAAACAATTACCCTGCTCGAAACCGACCAAAACCGCTCCAGTTCGGTCAATCGGCAGTTTTGCAGCGAATTAGATATGCACGAGTAGGGACGACCTTGTTATTTTCAAATTTGGAAGAGGAATTACTGAAGGGCCAGAACCGCCAAGATTGTTCCTTTTTGAGCCAATCGATACTGTAATTCGAAGTTGCATAACATAATCAAAAATCAGCTCCTGGATCAATTAGAAGGGGAGATATGAGAGTTTCCCTCTGTCTGACCTTAAAAAAGGGATGTTCTTTCCCTATTTCTCCCCCCTCCCAATTGAGTTAGGAAGTTAAAATTTGGTAGGTAGCTTTAGTATGAGTCCTAAATGTTTTTTTTGGTATTTTCAAATTTTCATCCTCATTTCACCCCCTTACAGCACCGAAAATGTAGTTCTTTGATCGAGTTTTCTTACCTTTTAAGTTTGTGCCTGGAATAACTCCCCTTCAAATTGATCTAGGAAGTTGAAATTTAGTTGGTATATTTAGTATAAGTCGTAGACATGCTTTTTGGCGGTTTTGACTTTTCAGCCTCATTGCACCTCTTTGTAGCTCGTAAAAAGGTAGTTTTTTTAAAAGTAATTTTACTAATTTTTTGATTCTTCCCTTCCCATATTACCACTCAAAATTGAGGCTAGGATGAAATTAAACATGTTGATTCAGGTGGGGTCCTAGATATGGCTGTTTGGATTTTCAGCAATTCAGTCCAATGTGTATCTAGCTATCTACCTGAACTCTTATAACTTATAAAAGGTAAACCATTGTAAAGCGCTGTTTTCTTTTGCCTTGAATCGTGGCAATGTTTTTTTTTTTTTAGTTTGATAAGATGTTCGAGTTGAAATTGATTTAGTGCATATTTTTAATCGTTCAAAATTGGTGTAATTTGACTAAAAATTCTGTTTCAATGCTTCGAGTCACGTTAACTTGAAATTTAAGGCGAAATTATGCGATGAAATTCCATCGTTGACCTAGTTTTACTCTAAATTCCATCGCTTGTAATTTTTCTAATTTATAGTATTGGTCTAGTTATGGACAACAAATACGTCGTGTCGGTAACAAAATAAATATAAATCGAAAATATTAACTCTACTTGTATCCATTAATATCTAGTTACCTACCAATGTTCGTCTCTTCCAACGCAATCTATTTTATGCATGCTTGGAGTTGTTTACACATTTAATAAAACTCTTGTATTTCCAATTTTAAACCACGTTTACGAAATCTATCCGGTTAACTAAAGATTTATTTATTTCGTGTGTAATATACACGTACAACTTATACCTAAGTACACTTGAGCGATGAATTTTTCAATTAATTTTATAAAAATCACCTCGTCTTCGTCTACAAGCTCTCGAATATTTTTATACTTATAAGTTTATACTCCCACTTCAACTTCACAATCTTTCATATTTCGTATGATTTTACACAAATCGAAAGAATAAATTAATATTTCGTAATAATTTCTCTTCAAATGACGTAATCGTTGCTTTATTGTAAGTAGATCAAAATTTTTGCCCACCCGGAGGAACTTGACCAAGCTCTCCTACGGTGATTTTTTTTTTTTTTTTCGATCGGTAGTCGGTAAGTACATCGCATTCGCATCGTTGAAATTAAAAACCTGTTTTTATTAATAGTGTAAGCTCGGTTGTATGGCTTCACGTGATGAAAGTCAAAATACATAATGTTACATATTTAAAAAAAAATTGATTTTACATTTGAAATGCACGTGTAAGATAAACATCATCGTGTGAACATTTTCAATTACAAATTGTAATATGTTGGTACGCTTCGGTACAGAATATTCGATAATACCGATTTAATTTAAATACAAATAGGTTCATGTTCTGTCGAAAAAAAAAAAGTGAACCTTATAGGTATCTGCAGACGAGCATTATCCATCTATTTCATAGCACGTCTCAAGTACGAGAAAGTAATCAATTTTTTTTTTCGTCTCGTTTCTAATTCTAATATCTACCTCAATCAATAAGAAACGTCATTGACATCGTACTAGTGATCTAGTGATTTTTTTTTTTTAGGTAAAACGATAAAATCCTACGACTTTAGTTGCAATTTAAACAACAATATCGTGTACAAAGTATAAAACATTAATGTTGAACTTGATCCATAAAATTTATCACCGTTGCAACTTTGAGCGAATTTATAACGTGTCATATAATACAACGAATTAACATGCTAATAGATACATATACATATATCGTAATATAATTAATGGCGTAATTTTATACGAATAAATCAATGCAAGGTTTGATTATACATGTAGTACCTCTACCTGTGTGTATTTAGCCATAGCTACGGTTTAAAATAAGATCAGTGTAATTTTGGAAATGAAACCAGGGTACCTTGGATGTATATTATGTTTAGGCGATGTACGTACGCGCTGTAAGTTCCATTCGGAATGTCAAAAAGAATCATAGAAAGGAAAAAAATATACACAAGCTGACGTTTATTATGTAAAATTGCCTCGAGAATAGGTTATGTCAGTTATGTAGTAGGTAAGGTACCAGTTTATTTAATAATTATCAGTTCAATATTTTGAAATTTTTCATAATTGTGTACGAGTAGCTAATACTACAATCTGAACGTATTAAATTGTATTGAATTATCATTTATTATATATGGAGGCGTGGAATACGTCGGCAAATCGGTTTCACCAATGAATCGAGAAGTTTACCTCTCTCTATATATTTTTTTTATTTCATTCATTTCGCCTTTCTAGAGTAAAATTATTTCTCATGATAAGTTCATAGAAATTGATAACTATACGACAGCGTGTTTCCCACGTGATACACTACGTACTAAATGTATTAACTAATTACGAGTAATTACGAAAAGATCAAAGTGACAACGTGTTAGAAGGTCTTTGCAACAAAACTGAACTCTAACCAGGGAACCTTCTCAACTGTCCGGCTTCGATTTGAACGAAACTTATTCAGTTTGAAAAAGCATGTCGACCCCTCCCCCTCCTCCAAACAAATTTTCAACAGCTTAAGTTCATTTTTTGATTTGTGGCGAATTTTCGAACACTTGTACCTACTACACACATCGAAAATAAAATATTACACAAAAAAAGGTCTTTTGAAGTTGTAATGGAGAAAATCGGGTTACTACTTTTCTTATTTTCAAGACGTTCTGGAGGATCCACAAAAAACATTTTTACTTCAGTATTTCATAAAATTTGATTGGTTGATATGTTTATTTTTAAAAAGCTTGATAGCTACGTAACGTGGACCTCGAAATTCAATGTTTCGAATTTTCCAGACGTTCCGGAGTCTCAAGCAAAAATGTTTTTTCTTCGCGATTTTCAAAATGCTCTAGAACGACCGGATGTGAATTTCAGCAGCTAGAAATTTTGATCGCCCCTTATTGAGGCCCATTTAAACGGATTGAAGTGGTTTTGCTGGAATTTCCAGTCGCACAGTTGAAAAAGTTATCAATATTCAGGATTGGAAGGTTCCATGAAGCTAAAATATCGGAACCGCCAAAAAAACACATCGAGAACTCTACTAAATGTACATACCAAATTTTGACTTCCTATCTCAAACTTGAAGGGAGTTATGCGGGGAACAAACTGAAAAAATATGAAAAATTGGCCAAAAATCCGCTCATCTGGAGCTATGAGGGAGTGCAATGGAACAGAGAAGTCGAGGTACTCAAAAGGCATATTTAGGGTCCCTAATAAATGTACATACCTAATTTCAAGTTCCTAGCTCAGTTTGGAGGGAGGGATTATGTGAGGAACAAACCTAAAAAATTGGAAAAAAAACACCAAAAAACCACATATTTGGGGCTGTGAGGGTGTGTAATGAGGCTGGGAAGTCGAGATTCCCAAAAGGCATATATAGAGTTCCTACTAAATGTACACACTAAATTTCAGCTTCCTACCTCTATTTGAAGAAAAGTTTTGCGAGAAACAAACTTGAAGAACAAAAAATGAAAAAACCTGACCAAAAAATCATATTTTTGGGTGCTGTGAGGGGGTGCAATAGAGCTGAAAAGTTGGGACTCACAAAAGCCATATCTATGACCCCTACTGAATGTGCATACCAAATTTAAACTTCCTAGTTTATTTTGTTGGGAAGATAGGGGAAGAAAAGCCCTTTTTCGAGGTCAAAAAGAGGGAAAACCTTCATGTCTTCCCCTAATTGATCCACATATTTGAGGCTGTGAAGGAGTGAAGTGGGGCTGAAAAGTCGAGATCCCCTAACGGCACATCTAAGGCCCCTACTAAATGTACATACCAAATTTCAACTTCCTAGTTCAATTTGGTGGGGAGATAGGGGAGAAACAGCCCTTTTTCAAGGTCAAACAGGGGGGATCCCTTATATCTCCCCTCCTAATTGACTTAGGGGATTGATTTTTCGATCTGTCATACAACTTTGGATTCTGTATCGATTGATTTAAATAGGAACATTTTTTGTGTTTTTGGCCCTTCCGCACCCCCTTCCCCCAAAATGGGGCAAAATTGAATTTTGATCCAAGGTCATCCCCACTCATGTATATCTAATTCGCCGCCAAACAGAGCCGATTGACCGAATTGAAGCGATTTTGGCCGGTACCGAGCAGAGTATTTGATTTTAATGTTCAGGTAAAAAAGAATTTAAAAAAACATTTAAAAAAAGAAAAATGAATAATAAAAGTAAGTATTTGAAATGGCCAAAAATTGTCTTGATTATCTTCTAAGACCTCAAAGCGAATTTTATTGGTATTCTCACTGGTTTGCTTTGACAATATGACGTAGAAAATCAAGCTAAAAATTCAAAATTCGAAAACGCGTCAATATTTTTTAACAAAAATTAGTATTACATGCTAGTTGTAGATCTCCCAAATCAACCTAACCAATTTTCTAAACGTTCTGGTGCTTCCAGCAAAAATTTTAATTTTTCCAGGATTTTCAAAATGCTCCAGAATGACCGGATATGAACTGCAGCAGCTGAAAATTTCGTCCCCGCATATTGGGCCCCATTCAAACGGATTGAAGTGGTTTTACTGGGTTGCTTTTTGAATCGGTTTGTAAGTGAAAAGGAGATAACAAATTTAAATATTCAAAATTCGAAAATATGTCAACGTTTTTCATACATCTCCCGAATTTTGTTATAACCTGTTTTCCAAGCGTTTAGAAGCCTTCGGCAAAAGTTTTAATTTCTGCAGGATTTTTAAACTGCTCCAGAACAGCCGGATATGAGTTTCAGCAGCTGAAAATTTTATGCTGGCCTTTAGGGATTTCCAGAAAAACTACTTTAACTTGTTTAAATAAATCCCAATAGTAGAGGATAAAATTTTCCGCTGCTGATCCAGCTATTCGGAGCAATTTAAAAATCCTGGAGAAATTAAAACTTCTACCGGAGGCTCCAGATCGTTTGGAAAACGGGATAGATCGATTGAGGAGACCTATACAAAACGTTGATGCGTTTTCGAGTTTTGAATTTTTTAGTTTGTTTTTTCTTTTCCAATTAAAAACCGACTAAAAAATTTTTTTTTTCAACTGTCCAGCTGGAAATTTCAGCAAAAGCACTTCAATCCGTTTGAATGGATGCCAATAAGCGGCAATAAAATTTCCAGCTACTGAAGGTCATATCCGACCATTCTAAAGCATTTTGAAAATCCTGAAAATACGATTTTTTTGGAGCCTATAGAGCGTCTTATTTAAATAAGATAGATCGATTCACGTGGTCGGTATCAGACAGCAACCCGATTTTCCCCATTATAACTTTAAAAGACATTTTTTTGTGAAATATTTTATTTTCAATGTAATTTTTAGCTGTGTAGTGGATACAAGTTTTCAAAAATTCGCCACAAATCCAAAAATGAACTTCAGCAGCTGAAAATTTGGTTTGGGGGATTTTTCGATACGCTGTTTCAAACTAAATAAGTTTCGTTCAAATCGGAACCGAAAAGTTGAGAAGGTTCTTTTGTAAGTATGTATTGCAGTCGAATAGAAAAATCTGAAATCTAAGCAGAAAATATTTATGGCGCATGTATGCAACTCAAGCATTATGTACTTACTTGTCTACCTTTATTTTCATAAGCTTAATGCAGTTTTGATTATTTTATTTGTGGGCGTAAATAAATCTAATAAAAAGTTACCTATAAAGATGAATGATTACCTACAAATTACGATTAGGATACAAAGTAGGTAGGTATTATCTCCTGCAAAGAGTTTTTTGCCTGTAACCAAATTCATTAATTTTTTTTTTTTTTTTTTTTCATACAACTATAACTATTTTCAAATTACGCATCTACTACCAGAAATGAATGATAGAGAAATAAGCACAAACTCGAACTCGAATACTTAAAACTGTATCAGTTATAAAATTAAACGAAGGATTTCAATCGTAATCGAACAGCCTTGTGTGGAGAGAAAGGAGGAAAGGGTAAAATACATCGATTTGATTTTTTTATCTAAATTATATTGTCTGGTCAACACTGATTGCATTATACGAGTGCTGTATGTACCTATACGTAGGTATATGTAATATCCTGTATGGGTTGCAATAATGATCAAATAAAAAATACCTACCGCATTTTATCGTGATATTTGTTGTTTTTTTTTTCGCCTATTCATTTTATATACGCAACGTTATAATCAATAACTTATGGATAACAACTGATCAGTGTGAGGAGGAAAGAATTGAAATACTTAATTATGAGTGTATTTTTTTTTTTTTTTTTTTTTACTTTATACTAAAAATCATTTACTTAGCTTGATACCGACTAAAATCGATCAAATTTCAG
>FIZR01023481.1:0-55359 GCA_900060175.1 Ferrisia virgata | reverse complement strand
CTCAATTTTTTGGTTCTCAAAAAAGAACGCTGAATTCGATTTCTAGAGCACTTTTTGGTGTTTCGAAGGTAGTAAAATTCCAAACATTTATACCTGGAATATTTCATCATTGACGCAGATGACCCAAGTGCTAGGTCTACATACGTATAACATAAGCACACAAGGTAAAAAGAATAAAGAATATGGTACAATACGTGATACATATAACAAAAAGAAAGACTTTTTTACACGTATTGCACAATAGTTACGGATACTTTTCGAGAATTTTCTTCTAGCTTGGTTGCTTTTTTCAAACGATGTAGTAAGAAGGAAAGAAAGAAAGAAAGAAAGAAAAAAAATAAAAAGAAAAGGACAGATACCTACCTAAACATTTCCTTGTAATATTTTCACTTTAGTACGATAGATAACGAGTATGAGTATTCCATACGAGTGCGCTAATATCTACCTAAAAAGCACCAGTATCTGTATTTCGTAATACGAAAATAATGACTTTTTCTCACCTTTCTCTTATTTCTTTCATTTCTCCTCACTCTGCAGTCATATTCGTTTGTAGAATTCCAGCTAAATATTTACTCGACAACAAATCAAAACAATTGTCTTTGAAATTGTTAGCTCGATGGTAATGTGGAAGAATGAATCAAAACATGTAGTACGGTGTCGAAAGGATAACGTGGCCTGCAGCAGGTTCTTTTCTAGTGAGATATGAAAAACGTATAACGTTACAGGACGTAAGCTTGAATTCTAGCCAAACCACTTGTGCGTTACTGATCAATTGCCTGTAAACGTACGCGGTACATCTACCTACCAAAACACATACGAGCCTTTTCCGTACACATTGAAGCAACAGGCAACCGACAATCGGGTCGCCTATATTCGCTAACTAAACGTAGGGTATTTTCTATCGGTGCCAGTATAACGAGGGAGATGATATTAACATCCGGTAGCATGACTTTAATTACCAACAGTTTATCTGAGTAAAATTCAAGTAGATAGATAGGTAGGTAAAACTTATTCATTTAATGGAATCCATTGACATGTGTTGAATATTGTATACTTCGGTAAAAATTTAGGTCTTCCAATTTTTCATCTGGTGGAAAATGAGAATTTCGAATAATTTACTTTTAAACCATAGAAATTGAAAACATTGTACAAATTGAAGTATTCGGTTTCATTACCAATTGAAAAAAAAGTATGGTGAACGGATACCTCTTTAGCCTGGTTTTCGTGACATATTACAACCATGAGAATTGAAAAAAATCATCGCAAATCCCAATCAGCACTGTGGGTAGGAAGGGTTCAAAGGCGCTAAAGAGTCGAAACCCCCAAAAGACTCACCTAGAGCCCCTACTAAAAGTACATACCTGATTTCAAGTTCCTAGCCCAATTTGGAGGGAAGTCATGCGAGGAACACACTCAACAAATAAGAAAAAAAGACCAAAAACCCACTTCTTAGTATCTGTGTAGGGGTGAAACGGGGTTGAAAAGTTGAGACGCCCAAAAGGCACATCTAGGGCCTCTACTAAATGTACATACCTAATTTCAAGTTCCTAGCTCAATTTGGAGGAGAGTTATGCGAGGAACAAACTCAAAAAATTAGAAAAATCGACCAAAAATCTCTATATTTAAGACTGTAAGGGGGTGAAATTGAGCTAAGAAGTCGAGACCCCCGAAAGGCACACCTAGAGCCCCTACTAAAAGTACATACCTAATTTCAACTTCCTCGCCTAATTTGGAGGGGCGTTATGCGAGGAACAAACTCAACAAATAAGAAAAAACGACCAAAAACCCACTTCTTAGCATCTGTGTAGGGGTGAAACGGGGTTGAAAAGTTGAGATGCCCAAAAGGCACATCTAGGGCCTCTACTAAATGTACATGCCTAATTTTAAGTTCCTCGCCTAATTTGGAGGGGCGTTATGCGAGGAACAAACTCAACAAATAAGAAAAAACGACCAAAAACCCACTTCTTAGTATCTGTGTAGGGGTGAAACGGGGTTGAAAAGTTGAGATGCCCAAAAGGCACATCTAAGACCTCTACTAAATGTACATACCTAATTTCAAGTTCCTAGTTCAATTTGGAGGGGAGTTATGCGAGGAACAAACTCAAAAAAGTAGAAAAAATGACCAAAAAACCACTTTATTGTGGGTGTGAAGGAGAGTAAAGAGGGGTGCAATGAGAATCATACATCCCTTCCATTTTAGAGTGATAGGTTTGAAATTTCGCATGTTTATTTAGTAAGGATTTTAGATGCGTCTTTTGGGGTTTCTGCTATTCACTTCAATATACAGAGCAATCTAGGTTACACTTCTGTAGAATGATTTGCATGATCTAATTATTGCGGGTAAAAAATTCAAAATCCGCGTATTTAGCTCCTGCAATGGCCCAGCCATGCAAACCATTCTACATGAGTGTAATTTGAGTAGCATAATTTTTGCTATGAAAGAGGGTACTATTGAGACAGAACACTCTGCATATTTTATAAAAATTTATATCATTTAAAATTGACAAAGCACATTTATCTCGGTCTTTTCAACGTCGTTTTCACAGATTTAATTTTTTTAAGGCTTCTAATTATGTATGCAACTGAGCACATTTAAAAATAATGAGTTGAAAAATAGCTTCCAAGCTTCACCACGCACATTTAAATACCTACGTCATGTTTGTTTTTTTTTTTATAAAAACTCAATTTTTTTTACTTTTAGGATATTTAGGTATTTGAATATCGTGGAAAATTATTATTATTTGATGAGTAAGTAGGTAAAGTTGAAATATTTCAGTGGACTGAGATGTACGGTGGGGAACGTTTTCATTAAAAAAAATTCTTTTTAAATTTTCAGAAAATTGTGAATAACGCAATTTAAAAAGTCACTTTTTTAAAACCCTCTGAAAAAATTAGATGGTTAAAAACTCGCAGCAAGGTGCTGGTTTTATTAAATATCTAACTATCTATCCACAGACAGTAACAGCATTTCTTCAATAATGTAATTTCAAATTTTTTTCGAATTTTCAAAAAAAAAATTCATAATTTAAGTAAATTACAAGTTGAATAGCAAATTTTTTTTTTAATGAAAAATTCCGCTCCCCTATCAGTATCTGCCTATCTATCTGCATTAACCACACGTTTCATAAAACTAGATATTGGAAAAAGTAAAAGGAAAATAGGTCATCAACGTGTTTTTCGTTTTCTTCACCTCTTCTCGCTACTCAGTTGGAAAAAAAAAAATAAATTCCCAGTCGGATTAACGAATTAGTATAACGCTAATTTAGCGCGATTACGTTGAAATTCTCTTCTAAACGAATTGACGGAAGGAGTAAATTGGTAATTAATGTTGTAAGATTTACGAGTTGTCATTTCCCTCTAAATTTTACGTCGTCTTATCTTCAACAGGGATTTACGAGATGATCTTGCCACTCAGGCTGCTTTTATAAACCAAATGCACCATCAGGCCTATCATTTCTCAGAGATAAGTCGAGGATTTTTTTTTTTTTTTACTTCTCTTATCTTTCAACAATCAAGAGTTATCATAAGAAAGGCAGTGGATTCTGTCTACAAGTCTCTAGATAGGTATGCTAGATATTTTTGAATTTTTGAACGTTTCACAGTCGTATAAGTATAATATGTTTTTGATTAATAATTTATATCAAAGAGACCTATAGCTTTTGTTTTTCCTCCGAATAGAATGGTGTGGTAGGTATCTACTATCTACCTACCAACATATCTACTATACACTTGGAGAGAACCTATACCTACCTACTCCTACCTACAACGACGAACCATAAGCATCTTTTTCTCTACGTCTACATACAATACAGAGCAACACACTAGACAACGAGCGACGAGAAAGCTTCTTTTGAAATTTAAAACTCGACGGCGCAAACGGAGGAAAAAGTTTAAAGCTGCAGTTATTTTTATTGTTTATTACGAAAACTTTGAAGATATTATCGTATCGGTGTGTGTCTGTATATGTGCGTGTGTACCTACGTTTGTACGTATAACGAGTGCTGCAGACGAGAGCTATCTCAGATAAGAGCGGCCTTTTTTCCCAAGCGAGTGAACCGTATATATATACGTACTATATATATTGTGTCTGTATAAGTATATAAAAGAAAAAGAAGAGCTTTAAGATAAACGATGAAATAATATAGCCCGATATGGTACACAATACTGCGAATGAAACAAACTTAAAACGAGCAACAGGAAAGGCAGCAAGATCCGGGCAGGGCGAGCTTTACTCTAAAACATATTGTAGCCCCATATTAGGTCAACTTTAACGAGATTGTCTAACGTACTTGAAACTACCGAGTATAAAGCGTCCTCCAACTAGCAAGAAAGAAATGGAAAACCAGAAAACCAACGATGGTTTTTTTTCTTCTTTTTCTTCTACTTCTTCTTCTATTCTTTCAGCATCCGAGATGCTATTTTCGTTCTCAGTTCTCACCTTTGCGCATGCAATCATCGCCATCGAAATTAAAAGCTATTAGCGCGAATGGCAATAAGCACCTTGTACTAACCTATTACAACTTGTTGGCTTCATCGTTCACCGCAGAACAGATGGGTAGAATGAACACGAGCGCGTAATATAAATTACACAAAAGTTACCATTTATAAGACTATCAACAAACTACTTTCTGGCTTATCTGATTTTTCCCCCTCTGCATCAGATAACTAACTCGCAATTTACTCGTGCGAATAGGTTATAATTGGTAGAATACCTACCTTTTCTGTACGCGTACCTTTTTCTATTCCTCTCAAGATACCCTTTTACCTTTACCTTCCTGCCCTTCAATTCGGATTTGTACGATAATCTTAAAAAAACTGTCACATATTTGTACAAGTTATTAGCCTGATTTCGGCGTCGTTAATGTCTATGAAAACCAAGCTATCCGGATAAGGGGAAGCGGATGGATATCAAGAAAATCCGTTTTGGGGTCTGAGAAGACCATAAAGGCCATTTTTAGCTATGCCAGATATTTATTTTTAATTTTTGCAATATTTTATTATTTTATCTCCGAAGACTAAAATTATTTACTATGCTCAATACTGTCAAAAATCTCTGAAATTGACCAAATTCGAACCGGATTGCGCGAATGATAACAAAAAACTGCGATTAATGTTGCCGGTGCCCAAGGGTAAATGGAACAACCTTAAGTAAATGTATTTCTTCTTAGCTTAGAGATACTATTTTTTTAAATTGAGTTTTCCCGATTAAAACTAAACATGTTAAACGCGAGGATGCCCAAGGTGAAAAATACATTTCAACCCCTTTCTCTGGACCTAACTACCTTCATAATTCGATCATTATTTCAGAAGTTAAAGCTTTATTAATTCTTGAATTATGAGTATTATTTGTTAAAAACAATCTATAAAATCTTATCTCATGACAAACACATTTTTATACACCTTAGAGTGTAAATATATAGACCAAGATATGAGAAGCCATTATTCGATCGCAAGTGATAAAGCTACAGTTTTCGAAAGGGTACATGAATTTTCAAGTTTGATATCTTAAAAGAAAGCTTAAAGTGTGAAGTTTTTTATTATAACATTCGTGCGGACAATATTGTTGAATTTCTCAATGAAAAAATAGCTTGAAAAATTGGCAGCATTACTTATACCCAATTTATGTATAGTTAACGTTGTTCCACTTTCGGTTGCGCACCTATGCATGCGAATGCGCGTTTGCATATGGTGCGCATTGGTAAGGCATTCATATGAATCAGCTGTTCGAATTTGGTCAATTTGGTCAACAGGCTCAGTATAGCGACCGTTTAGACGCATATGAGAGGGGGGTATGCCCAAATTTGGGAGAGGCGGTTCTGGGGGTCAAAAAGTGCGAAAATTGTTTCTTTTTAAGCCAATGGATACAGAATCTTGAGTTGTATGCATACTATATTTAAAAATCAGCCACCTAGGTCAATTAGGAGGGGAAGTATGAAGGTTTGACATTGAAAAAGGACAGTCTGCACTCCCTCACCGCCCCGGAAATGAGGTTTTTGGTCTTTTTTCTTTCCTCTGAAAACTAAAATCATTTATTCTGCTTTATACGGACTTAAATCGCTACACTTTGGTCAATAGGCTCAGTTTGGGGATGGTTTAAATATATATGAGTAGAGCTGACTTTGGGCCAAAATTCAGGTTTTTCCCCATTTTAAGGGAGGGAGTGCTGAGGGGCCAAAAAGAAAAAATTGTTCCTTTTTAAATCAATCGATAGAGAATTCAAAGTTGTATATTATAACCAAAATTCAGCTACCTAGGCTAATTAAGAAGGGAGATATGAAAGTTTTTCTTCTTTTTGTACTTGAAAACAGGCTATTCCTCCCGAATCTACCCACCAAATTGAGCTGAAAATTTGAAATTCGGTACCTACGTACACTTGGCATAATTCCAGAGGTGTGCTACTCCTATAACTTTTGGTGCCATGGCACGCAGCTCCGCTTTGAGAATGAGGCTTTGGAAATTTGATTTTTGGGCGAGTTTTCTTATTGTTTGAGTTCAATACTCGCATATCTCACCTCCAAATAAAGCTAGGAAGTTGAAATTTAATACGTAAATTAAGTATAAGTCTCGAATGTTCCTTTTGGGGGTTCTGACTTTTTAGCCTCATCGCACCCCTTCACACCGTCAAAAATGTAGTTTTGTGGTCAATTTATATTATTTTTTCAGTTTGCTTCTTGCATATTTTCATTTCAAATTGAACTAGGAAGTCGAAATTTGGTATGTAGACCAGACAAAGGCTACAAATAAGCCTTTCGGAAATTTTTCGGTAGGTTTTTTTATTTTTCAAGACATTCCTCGCATCTCCTCTCCAAATTGAGGTAGGAAACTGAAATGTGGCATGTAGAGTTAGTATAGGTGCTAGATATCACTTTTAGCAGTCCCAAATTTTCAGCCTCATTGCACCCCATCACAGCCTCGAAAATGCCATTTTTGGGAGGATTTTCTCATGATATGTAGATTGAGTATAGGTCCCAGATGTGACTTTTGGGTATGTTGCACTATTAGTCCCATCGCACCTCCTCATAACCTCAAACACGTAGTATTTTGTTCCATTTTTCTTGTTTTGTTTTTTTTTTAGTTTGTTCCTCGTATATCTCTTCTCCAAATGGGAGTAAGAAGTTGAAATTTGGCATGAATAGATTTCCTTTTGTAATCATCCTACAAAGCTCCTTCTATTTCATTAATGGACAATTCGACAATTTTCTTCATTTTATGAAAATCTGGTTCAAAAAGAGTCGCAACCTTTTTTTTTTTTTTTTTTTTTTTTAAAAAAAGCCCCCTTTTTTTTTTTTTTTTTTTTTTTTAAAGATACATAAAAGATTAAAGAACGGTACGACACGTGAATTACATCGTAATTGCGTCGCGATGAAAAGAAGACTTTATTATTATGTCGCGAAAATATTCACCCATCTCACCGTCATACGAATTTCCACGATGAACTTTCATCTCTGTGCAATTTATAAAGGTATATCATGTTAAAGGTATTGTATGCCTTTCATCTATGTAATGTAGGTAGTGAGTACTTGTAACCCTTTCATAGCAAACGTGATTTGATGCGTATGAAAGAGACAATTTCGTCGGGTGTGGATGAAAAGCGAAAAACAAAAGACAAGAGGAAACGGATATTATTCTCGTATCAAAGATATCTACCAAATAAAAAATATGTATACTTTGATTATTCCTCAACCACTACACCACAGAAATTTGACTACATGTTGCTTGGAGCGTATGCCAATGACAGTACTAACAAGGAAATGGATTTCATCGATTTTGCACCAACTAGAGAAAATTTCAACAAATTATTTGGAGGAGGAAGGAGGGGGGAGAGTAGAATTTGATTTTGAAGTAAATAGTTGAAACTTACGAAAAAAAACAAGGAAAAAATTTTCAGCCTGACTTTCGTGGCACATTACAATCATGAAAATTAATAAAAGCATTGAGGGAAGGAAGGGTTCAATGGGGCAAAAATTCAAAACCTTCAAAAGGCACATCTAGAGTCTTTACTGATTGTACATATCTAATTTCAACTTCCCAGCTCAATTTGGAGGCGAGTTAAGCGAGGAAAAAACATTGAAAATTATAAAAATCTATCAAAAAACCGCATATTCTCGGCTGTGAGGGGGTGCAATAGGAGTGAAAAGTCGAGACCCCCAAAACGTACATCTAAAACCTCTACTAAATGTACAAACCAAATTTCAAGTTCCTAGCTCATTTCGGTGGACAGATAGAAGAAATACAGCCCTTTTTCAGAGTTAAAAAGGGGGAAAACCCTCATATCTCCCCTTCTAATTGACCTGAGAGGTTGATTTTTTGATATGGTATACAACTTCAAATTCTCTATCAATTGACTCACAAAGGAAGCACTCCCTCTGCCAAAATGGGGCAAAACTGAATTTTGACCCAAGGTGATCCCTAGTTGAAAATTGAGTAAAAATTACATAAAAATAGGCCAAAATCTAGCAAAAAATGTTGAAAACTAATAAAAATTGTGTAAATATTTCTAACAAATGGTTTGAACAATTGCAAAAATTCATCTAAAAACAAAAAAAAGTTGAAAAAGAAATAAAAATTTACCAAAAAATGTTAAAAAACATTGAAAAATAGGACAAAAAACTGACAAAAATGGGTTAAAAATTTCTAAAATTGATCAGAAATCATGAAAATTTTTTGAAAAAGTAACTGAAAATTAATCGAAAACCATTAAAAATTATCATAAATTTGGTAAAAATTTTATCAAAATGAATAAAAAATGCAGGAGATTAACAACAAGCACGAATAACTAACTGTGCAATTTAGACCAATTTTTGTCAAATTTTAATTCAATTTCAATAATTTTTAAGAATATTCAGTCAATTTTCACTTCTTTTCGTGATTTTTTAACCAATTTTAGCATATGTTTGACATTTTCGTGATTTAAAAAAAATTTTTAGTCAGTTTTTACATATTTCACAACATTTTGTCATGATTTTCTATCAATTTTTTGCTTTCGTAACTCCATTTTCTCAAACTTTTACACATTTTTCAACGAATTCAAACGGTTTTTTTCATATTGTAGGTCAATTTTACACAATTTTCAATGTTTTATCGTAATTTCTGCACTTTGTACGCATTTTAGTCACAATTTTAACCCATTTTCAACATTTTTTAATACTTTCGATTTTTTACTCAAATTTCGATGATTTTTCACATTATTTTTCATATTCTACGTAAATTTTCACCTTTTTTTCCAACTTTTGATTAATTTTTGATGGCTTATAACGATTTTTTTCATATTTCAAGTTGATTTTCAGATGTTTTTTAACCTTTTTTTTCGCAATTTTTTCTCATTTTTGTCAAATTTTTACCTAATTTTTTTCATATGTTAGATTAGTTTTCGCCTAATTTTCAATGCTTTTTCGTGATTTTTAGCAATTTTTCAGTACTTTTTACCAATTTTTGTTAACTTTTCACGAAAATTTCCATGATATTTAACAATTTTGCATTTTTCACGATTTTCTGTCAATTTTTCATCAATTTTCCGTTGATTTTTAACGATTTTTTTTTCATATTTTTAGTCAGTATTCGCTTGTTTTTTTCATCATTTGTTCCTGATTTTTGATCAATTTTTTCGTACTTTTTGGTCATCGTTATAAAACAGATGAATCTGCCTCACAGTTGAAAATTTGAAACTAACTCGCGAAATTTAGTTCTTACGGTATGAAAACATCGTGGTAAAAATTTTGGGGCCTCGCCTCTCTTCAAACATTTGTTGTGGGTCAAAACGTTACTTTTTTTTTTAGCAATGACATTTAAAATTTCTACTTTCGCAAATTTTTTATAAATTTTTTCTCCAGCTTACGAGGGGCTGAGGGTAGACTATATCAAAAGATATTAATATGAGTGGCTTGAAAACATCGAATCGTGTTTTCGACATGAAGTTTCAGGGAGGCAATTCTCTTCATTAAAATTCATGGCATTTTTTCAGAAAACCTGACTATTACAATTGTTTTGTCTGATGTTTTTTTTTTTATCCAGTTCTCCCGAGGGAAAAAATTAACTACTCCGCCCCATACCGGCCAAAATTGCTGAAATTTAAAACACTGCCAAAACTCGTCGACTGTATTTTTGTATTAAAGTTTGAACGGTCCATGGTCCAAATTGAGGGAGGTCCACTTTTGGGGATGCAGGTAAGTGGGGGTGAAAAATCGAAAAGTGGAAAAAATTCACTGCCAATCGATAGGAAATCAAAAGAGCTGTAACATATCCAAAAATGAACGGTCTACGTCGATTACAGCTTAAGAAATCGATCTATTTGGGTCATTTTACAAATATTTCTACAATTGCTCGCCTCTACAGGTCATCCTAATTGAGCTAATACCTTGAAACTTTGTACACAGTTTGGGAAGATATGCAGGGTGTGCTTTTTGGGTCTGTACAAATGAGCCCCTCTTACAGCCTCGGAAAGGGAAATTTTTTCCCATTTTTTCCGAATTTAACGATAAATATGGGTACTTGGAAATATTTTTTCATCGTCGATTTTTAGCTGGGTATTAGATGATTCGTGTATGATTTCAAAATTTCATATTTTTTTAATACCCAGCTGAAAACAACCATCGACTCTTAATTCAGCGTAAGAGAAAAAAAAAAATCGAATAATTTAACTCTTTGAATTTCACCAGAAAGAGACCATAATTATTCGAAAATCCTGTCCCTTCCCCCTGTTCTCATAACGGTTGAACATATACGTAACACGTACATCGAATATCTTTTTCGATAAAGCAAAATGCAAAGTACATAAGGATAAGGATAAAAAGAATATCTTTAATTCAAATCTCGCGTCACATTACACACGTACAGGTTTAGGCACCTACCAAGCTCCAGCTACGTATTAGGTAGATGGCCCATCGCCCCTCGACGATGGTAAACATACCAACGAACGTATGGTACACTCGAATAAAAAAACTAGGTCACAAAGTTAATGGAAAATTCAAATTCGCGAAACCAATAAGCAAATTTACGAGCACATCTATTCGGGTGAAATCATCTTATTATGTAATACTGCACGGTACATATATGTACCTTTGACAAGTACTCGGGTAGATATACATACATATATGTGTATTTTAGCAGGTGCCAGTGAATTTCAATCGTGTTTATTTATATTTTATAATACAGGCGACTCATTTCGATGTAATAGGTAAAGTCGAGCTTGATCAAGCGACATCGACGTAACAGTTTCACGAAGACGACTCTTACCACTGCCAGGAACCAAAGGCAACAGCTTCGAGATATAATTTCCAACAGGTCTATTAATCATTCAACTCGACTATACGTAGTCATATATATGTATAAATCTATATAGAGCTACGTAGATAGTGTACTGTTTAAAGTAGACCTTCTTTCCACCCTTTTACGCACAATGAAAACATTTCGACGCCGCGTGAAATTTATCGCTCAACTTGACTCGACCTGACTCGTAAATTAGATAGCGGTTAGATGCGGTTTACCCCACTATACGTACTCGGTACTACACAGATACACGTAGGTAAAGGCATAGGTATATGACGTACCCACTATCCAGACCCAACAGTCACCAGCCACCTATATTCTATACGTCGTCGTGGTCGTGGTCTACTGTAAATGTATGTATGTAGGTGTATACACATACCAAAGACAGTGAGGAAATTTTTAATTAACTCTTCGCACTTATACACACATACACACACACACACACACACACCTAGTTTGTGTGCGTCTGTGTATACATACACCAAAAGGTAGGTACAGTATGTATATAGCCTATACTAGGGTTATAAAGGCACTTACGCATAACGGTTAAGTATTCTTCATCCGACGGTTTCGTGTAAATTGGATGATTTGTTGAAACTTCGCACGTGTAAACGCCGGATGCTTCGAATTGTAAATTCTTCAAGCTGACTTTCCGATTATCCGTGTCCGACCACTGGAAACGAGGAAAAAAATTACCAAGATAAAATAATATTTCAATAATATCTGCACCTGGGTTCGTGCAACCGTTCGTAAAACAAAGCGAAGAGAGGCCGATCCCATCCTCCAATGAAAGTCCTGATAATTTCGATTTTCGGATTTTTTGACCCAGGGCGAAGTAGACATCAAATGACTTTTAAAGACGTTGCACAGCATTTCAAATGAAATTTTAGCACCTCGAAAAGCCAGGAAACTGATGCATCGTAAACGATGCTTTTTTTTTCAAAATCAGTATTGAGAATGGGAAGGGTTCGATCATGCTGCAAAGTCGAGACCTCCAAAAGGCACATCTAGGCACCCTACAGACTGGACTAACCTAATTTAAACGACCAAAAAACCACATATTTGAGGCTGTGAAGGGGTGAAATAGTGCTGAAAAGTCGAGACCTCCAAAATAGCACATCTAAGGGCTCTACTAAATGTACATAGCTAATGTCAAATTCTTGAATAAATTAGAAGGAGAGTTATACGAGGAACAAATTCAAAAAGTAAGTAAAAAACATCAAAAAACCACATATTTGGGACTGCGCAGGGGTGAAACGGGGCTGAAGAGTTGAGATTTCCAAAAGGCACATCAGGGGTCCCTACAGACCAGACATACCTAACTCAATTAGGAGAGGAGTTAGGTGAGGAACAAACTCAAGAAATAAAAAAAGGACCAAAAACCACACATTTGGGGCAGTGAAGCGGGAAACTGGGCTGAATAGTTGAAACCCTTAACAGGCACATCCAGGGCCTCTACTTAATGTACATACCAAATTTCAAGTTTCTAGCTCACTCTGAAGGGGAGTTATGCGAGGAGCAAACTCAAAAAATAAGAAAAAACGACAAAAAAAACCACTTTTTTGGGGCTGTGAAGGAGTGAAATGGTGATAAAAAGTAGGAATTCCCAAAAAGCGCATCAAGGGCCCGAACTAAATATACATACCAAATTTCAACTTCCTAACTCATTTTGGTGGGGAGATAGGGGAGGAACAGCTCTTTTTCAAAGTCAAAAATGGGAAAAGCCTCATATCTCTTATCCTAATTCACTTGAGAGGTTGATTTTTTGATTTGTTACACAACTTTTGATTCTATATCAATTGGTTCAAAAAAGGACAATTTTTGCAATTTTGACCCCTCAGCACCCCCTCCTTCAAATTGGGGCGTAACTGAATTTTGACCCAAGTTCATCCTCACTCGTGTATATCTAATCTGCCGCCAAACTGAGTTGATTGACCGAATTGGAGCGATTTTGGTCGGTATCGAGCAGAATAAATGATTTTGATTTCCGGGGAAAAAAATAAAATAAAAATGAATATAAAAATAAATATCTGACATGGTTAAAAATTGTCTTAATGATCTTCTAAGACCCCAAAACGGATTTTGCTGATATTCTTCCCCTCGTCTGGTTTTCATCGACAATATGACATAAAAAAATCAGCCATAAAAGTAAGGCAATGTATTTCAAATAGTGACACTATCGAACACATGGTATGTTGCGATCCTAATGAGACGTTTTATCGCCAAAGCAATGTGACATTCCATTCCGAAATAAGCGTATTGAAAAGCTGGTTATTCAAAATTTATTAAATTTGAAAATAGAAGACCTAAAAACTAGCATTTTGATACCCCACATGGAACTTTTAGGGATTTTGATTTTGCTCATACCCCTTCCACTCTCCCCATTTAAACCCCAAATTGATTATAAGTCAAAATTACATAAAATTCAAAATTGCACACCTTAAAACCTACATTTTGACACCCCATATGGAATTTTGGGATTTTGACACCCTCTCCCCTCAACACCTCACAGCTCGTAGTCTTAATTTGTTTTATGCTGAAAATTATGTAAAATTTGAGATCAGAGAGCTTTGAAACCTACATTTTGAAACACATATAAAATTTTTATAAATTTTGTGTATTAGCCCACCTCCCTTCATCCACTGTTCAATTCTCGTTCGTAGTAATGATACAAATGAAATTAGCACTTTCAAATTTTCAACAATTTTTTTCCCACCAGAATATTTATTCCAGCACCCAAAAATCATCCTAAAAGTACCCATCCATTCATAATCAAATCACTGATTTGGGAAAGCTAAGTCGCTTTGTTTGCCAAGGATATAGCCTTATTTGTTAGGAAAAACGCCTTGTTTGTCATGGAGATTGCTTTGTTTACCTACAAAATGGCTACGTTTGTTAGGAAAACTTCTTTGTTTTTCGGAGAACCATGTTTGTTTCCCAGGAAAAGATCTTTGTTTGAAAAGCAAATTTCTTTTCTTTTTTTTTCTTAGCACTAATCACTCATTTTAAATCAGCAAATTATATTGTTTGGGCGAGAAATAACTTTGCTCCAGTGAATAAACGGCTTTGTTTGGCTAGAAAATAACTTTACTTTTAAGGGTAATCGCTCTGTTTATCCAGAAAATGGATTTGTTTATGGTGAAAACTATTTGTTTGTCGGGGAAGTTGCTTCATTTGTCCAGTAAATAAATGACTTTGTTTGTCACAAAAATCGCTCTGTTTGTCTGGGAAATTGCATTTTTGTCAGGAAAATTACTCTGTTTGTCCAAAAAAAAAAAGCTTTGTTCATCATGGAAATTCCTCTCGTAGTCCAGGAAATGAATGGCTTTAGTTGTAATAAAAATTGCGCGGTCTATCTGGAAAATGACTTTAATTGTCAGAGAAATTGTTGTGTTTGTGCAGAGTATGACCGTGTTTTTCATAAAAACTGTTTGTTTGTCAAAAAGAGAAATAGCTCTGTTTGTTTCGTTAATGGCTTTGTTTGTGATAAAATTCTGTTTGTTTGTCCGGAAAACTACCTCTTTCGCCAAGGAAACTGCTTTTTTGTCAAGAAAATTGCTTTGTTTGCCAAAGAAATCGCTCTGTGTGTCCAGAAAATGACATTGTTTGTCATAAAAATTGCTTTATTTGTCGATAAAAATGCTTTCATGAGAATTGATTGCTTTGTTCGTCAGGGAAATTATACTATTTGTCCAGAAAATGGAAACAGCTTTGTTCAGACTAACTTTGTTTGTCGAGAATGTACCTCTGTTTGCCATGAAAATTGCTATGTTTATTGGAAAAATTGTTTATTTGTCTGGCAGATTTCGTATTGCCAGAAACGTGGACTTATTTGCCAATGAAATTCCGTTATTTGTCGGTCGAATAGCTTTGCTTACGAGGAAATTTGCTCAGATTCTTTGAAAAATATATTTTTTCTATCAGAGAAATTGTTTCGTCTGTCAAAAAAATGTCAGCCCATCAGCCAAAACAGCTTTGGTAGCTAGGAAAATTTTGCTTTTTCCAAGCACATTATTTGTCCCTTCTTGAAATACACTCACTAATCAGGGGGGATGCTGGTGATGGTGATAATGGTGAGGAAATTCGATTTTCACTGTTCGTGCTTCGTTTGTGTATGATCCCTTTAACTATTTTTTTGTGGCCTTTTAGTCTGTCCAAGAGAATTCTGTTGAAATACCATATAGAACAGGGTGTACGCAAAACAAAAACAACAAACAAACAAACGACCAATACTAGTTTTGAGCGCCTACCATGATCTATAAAATTTCATTTCCACATGTCTGGCCATTTAGTACCTTTTTTGAAGGGGTGCACTAACAAATCACAAACAATTCACATTAATTTCAACACCAGCTCCTTCATTAGTCATTTTCGTACTTTCCCAGCCCTACTCAAAGTTTTTTAACTACACATACACTCAGTGTTTCTCAAACAAACTTTACAACAGGCGACTTATCGATCTTGATTATTTGTCAAATCATTGGCTAGAGTTACATCTTTTGCTAGATGAAATAAGTATACTTGCATACATATAAACACATAATATATCATCGTTGATTATACAATACTTGCTTTAGGAAGAAAAGAAGAAAAAAGAAACACGTGAGAAAAAACTTGGCACTTACACAGCAAAGTTTCTTTACCCCAGTTTCAACTAGTTTCAACAAAAAGAATAGATACGAATGATAACAGTAGACTTATGTATGTCGTTGGGAAAATACTCGAATAAAACTCATCCATTATTCGTACATCGTGTTCTAAAAATGGTAAAAAAAAAATAAACCAAATACCAATGAAAACATTCGGCACAGTATTGGTATATTTTTCTCATCTCGTTTCAATATTAATAAAATCTTCGTCGTGATTGGGTCATTTCATAAAAAAAAAAAAAGAAACTGAAAAAAAACTACCCTTAACAAAACTAAGTGTGGTTTTTAACTGTAATAAATTAATCGTTAATGGAAAATAGAACTAATAAAAAGTGCCACGTGTGCCGAGCTGCAATGCTGTTTTGCACAGTATCACATACGACAACTGTGACTGCGGCCCAGAGGGTTGATATTATTTAACATTTGCGAATACCAACGCATACAGATACTATAATACATATCTAAGGTCTATGGTGTTATTCTATTGGATACACATTTGCAAATGGTCTCGAGTACAACTTCCACAACATTAAGAGAGAAGTCTTCCCTCGCTCTCACTCGCTCATCTGTAGAACGACGTACCTACATTAAATTCCACCATCGCATCGTATCGTCGTAATTTCAAACTTCCAGACATAAACGAAAGCAATTTTTAATTTCAGCGTATTTTTTACGAGTTGAAAAAAATTTGTTCGGATTTTCAGGCTCGATTTTATCGCAAGTCGTGTCGACGTCGTCTACAATATTAACGTTGTCACATAAATTTTCACAAACCAACGCAAAATGATGACAAATTCACACGGTATAATGACTCGTAATAGGCCTTATTTTTTTTTAATGCTTTGATTTCGCATTTTTACGTCCAGCTTTGTGATACTTGCCAAATTTTGCAACAGAATTGTAACACAAGTAACGATTTCTTTTGCTATTTTAGCCTAATTTTCTATGTGATATTATCGAAGAAAATCAGGCTATTATGACTATCTAGCAATAGCTGATAAGAACGACAGAGGGGAAAAATCAACCGAATTTATTTTAGAACCCTAGATGACCGATTAGCACTATTGTTGGGCATGTTAAATATTCATGTTGATATTTTCAGCCTGATCTTCTATTGACCTTGGGTCAAAATTCAATTTTGATCCATTTTCAGGGAGGGGATGCTAAAACTTGAAAAACGCAAAAATCGCCCCATAAAAAGTTGCATAACATATCCAAAAATTAACTTCTTAAGTCAATTAGGAGTGGAGATATGGGGAGTTTCACCCTTTTTGATCTTAAAAAAGGGCTGGTTCCTCCCCTATCTTCCCACCAAAATGAGCTAGGAAGTTGAAATTTGGTATGCACATTCGGTGATGGAAGGGTGCTGAAAGGACAAAAATCTTAAAAATTGTTCTTTTTTGAGCCAATTAATAGTGAATTTCATGTTATACAACATATTCGAAAATCAACCACCTTGGTCTCAATTAGGAGGGGAGACGAAGGGTTTTTCATCCTAATTGATCTTAAAAAAGACACCCTCCTACCCTCCAGAGAGTAGAGTAATACGGTGTGTTTTATAGGTAATTAAGAATAATGCGCCTAATAATGCAGCAACACAAACTGCACATAAGTGAATAGTTTTGCTGACACTCTGGATTGAAGGGGCAAATACTAAAACTTCAAAAATACTAAATCTTGGTAATTTTACACTTTTTGAGCATTCGTAAATTTTATTTCAGCCTTTCAAAACACTTTAATTTTACACCTTCAAAGTTGAATGTTGATAAAATTATCTACACTTGGGTGATTTATGTTGCTGTATTGTCGAGAAATTATACTTATTGGCAACAACTTGTAGGGTAGCCAGTTTACAGTACCTAAAATTCCACGTCTTTCATAACTAAGGGAGAGAAAAACTCTAATATAAAATCCGTTTTGGGGTCCTAAGAGACTAATAAGACTATTTTGGGGATTATCAAATCTTTATTTGAAAAATTTTCATCGTGTAAGACTGAATCTTTTGCTAGTCTAAGTACTGACAGAAATGGCTCAAATTCGGTCAGGGGGACTACGATTGGAGGTAAATTACATTGGAGAGGGGATGAACTTGAGTCAAAATTCAGTAATGTACAAAATTGAGTAAGAAGTGCTGAGAAGTTGGAATCTCAGAAATTGTACGTTTTTGAACCAATCGAAAGAGAATTAAAAATTGTACAACGCATTTAAAAATTAGCCACCCAAACGCCCAGGATAAAAAAAAATTTATTAGGAGGGGAAATGATACAAATATTTTGGGCTGGGTTAGATTAGGTTATTCCTTCAGTTTGTCTCACACATACCCCACCCCCTTCTAAATTGAAATGGTGACTTGAAATTTGGCAAGTAGATTTAATGGAGGGCCTAAATGTCTTTCAGAGATTTCAGCTTATTCTCAATGTGGGGTTTTGAGTGTTTTCTGCCATTTCTTTAGTTGATTCTGTCGCGCAACTCTGTCTTTGCTCCCCTGCCCCACACCACATAAGAGTAATGGATTTAAAATTTAGAAATGGCCCAGCTTCACTGTTCAAAAAGGTTTTTCATTTTTGAATGGTTTTTACCATTATTTGAGCTTGCCTACAATATATTTCATCTCAGAATTGAGCTAGCAGGTTGAATTTTGATATGTGGATTTAGCGAGGGATTTAGGTGTGTGTTTTGTGGAATTTCAATTTTTTAGCTCCATTACACTCCCCACACAAGCGCAAAAGTAGTTTTTAACACATTTTTTTTTACTTTATGAATTTGTGTTTTCCATATCTCTCCTCCAAATTAAGGTAAAGAGTTCAAATTTGGTATGTAGGTTCAGTTTGAGCCTTATATGTACTTTTCGGAGTGTTTCGAATTTTCAGCTCTGTTGTGCCCATTCAAAGCTCTTAAAAAGCACTTTTCTGTACAATTTTTCGCATTTTTTGAGTTCGCCCTTACTATTTTGTCCCTCTAAAATTGAACTGGAGGGCTGTGATTTAGTATGCAGATTTATTACGAGTCCCATATGTACCGAATGGGAGTTTCACCCCTTCAACTCCAAAACCCCCCCGCCCGCGATTCAGCTCAAAAATTGTTATTTTTGGGATAGTTTTTCTCATTTTTTGAATTTGTCCTTTCCATACCTCCCCTTCAAACTGAGCTGGGGAGTTGAAATTTGGTACCTAGATTCAATAGAGTTCCTTGATGTAAATTTTGTGGGTTTCGTACTTCTCATCCACATTGTACTCTCTCACAGCAGATAGAAGAGGAAAATCTTTTCTTCAATGTCCAAAAGGGGAAAACTCCTGATATCGCCCCTCCTAATCGACTTTTGAAACTAATTTTTGGATACGTTATACAATTTCGGGATATCTATCGATTGGTTTAAGAAGGAACAATTTTGGCGATTTTAACCTCTCGACACCTCCTCCCCAAAATTGAAGCAGCAATGGAATTTAAGTTTGGCATATAAGGTTTCTAAATGTGCTGTTTGAATATTTTAACTTTTCAGCTTCACTGTCCTTCTTCGTAGCCCTGAAAATGCATGTTTTTGGAATGGAGTTTCTCATTTTTTAAGCTTATCCTTTTCATATGTTCCTTGTAAAATTGGAATAATTCAACAAACTGCAATCTTCGTTCTTACAAATAAAACAACAATTCACCTGACTGCAACATTTTCGAAAAATCAGGCCGATATAGCAACGCATTGTCATGCTTTTTTTTTCTTTCACCATAAGAATGTCGTCGTAGTCGTTTGCAAACCTTATAAAAACCTTTAATAGAGGTAACTTTATTCTCTTTATTTTTATTTTTATTACAACCAGCCAGCGACGACAGAGTAATTTTATATAAAATAAAAAAAAAATATAGTTGAAAAATTAACTTTACCGTCTTATGATTCATCGTCGAGTAGGTATTTCCACCATTTGCCATTCTTAGGCGAGTTTTTTTCCAAAAAGAAAAAACAAAAAATAAAAAGACAACGCAACGAGTCTTTACTATGTTAGCGCATTTGCGAAAATAGTTTCCGCATAAGAAACTTTCTCATTTCGACTTTCGTTCGTCGTCGTTGTTGCTATACGTAAGACGAAATTGTACTAAAATGAGAGGGGATAAAACGAACTCTTGTGCAGAAAAAATACCTGATAAATTGTTAAAAGAGAAGCTATTACTCGAGTTGAAGTTCCACAGCGTAAGTAAAACTAGAATTTTGAGTTTTCTCCACAGTTGAAAGGTTATGGGTGTGAGTGCGTATAAACAAGTTGCTGCCTTCTTGCAATGTACATACATCGAAACGAGTTCATGTAGAAAATATACTTTTTACACTGTTTTGACACTCGTATACAACTTTTAATATGTAGTTTAGTTAACGAGTAAAAGACTAATGGGAGATTAACAAGTTGGGTAGGAGGAGGAGAGAAGATGAAGAGATATGAAAAGGTGATCTTGAAAAGGCATCTTGTAGTGTGCGTCGAGTATGTAAATTTATTCATACGTGATTCGTGCTTTATAGTGACTTGAAATTATATAATTATAGACTGGAAATTTTAAATCCTAAAGAGTACGGGTAAAATTTGTTACTTTTTAAAAATTTTCAAAATTAAGGAAGTCAGGGGCGTTTAGAAAAAAAAAACAATAGAATATGTTCAAAACAAACTAAGCGACCATTTTGAAACTTTACACACAACAGAGTCTTACCTAATAAGGGTCAAAAACGGCCCCCGACCAAAAATCGATCAAAATTAAGCCAAAATTTTTGGTCTAAAAATGTGACCCCCTTCCAAAATTATCGCCTCCCCAATGTCGAAATTTCAATACGTGATATCTTTAGAAGGGCAGGGTAAAAAACTTTGAATTTTCACCAATTATTTATTTTACTGAGTGCTATGAATGAAAATTTTCTGAAAATTTAGTTTTGAAAAAAAAAATAATAAAATGAATATCTGATATGGCTAAAAATGATCAAAATGGTCTTCTAGGACCCTAAAAAGGATTTTGTCCCCCTTAATCCGCCGTAGGTCGATAGACTGTAATATCCTGGGTTTCATGGGCAATATGACATAGAAAATCAGGCTGAAAATATCGATAAGAATTGAAAAAATACGGTTAAAATATTTATGAAAATAATTAAAAATATACGCAGAAAACTCACCTAAAATATCAAGAGAAATCGTGAAAAGTTGTTTAAAATTGAGAAAAAAATTTATAAAAATTGCCCGAACAATGTTGAAAAACGTAAAAATGAATCTAAAATTCGAAAAAAATCTTGAAAATTCGTCCAAAATTTTTTTTGAAAAATATGAAAATTCATAAAAAAATGTAACTAATTTGCCGAAATTTTTGAAAAGGCGTTAAAAAATATGAAAATTAATTTAAAATATGAGAAAAAGACGACTAAAAAAATTTTATAAACCTTGAAATAAATTGAAAAAAAATACAAGCACAAAAAATTAATAAGAATGGCGGGAAAAACGTAGAAAAAAAGTGAGGATTCATTCAAAATTCGAATGAAAGCCAAAAAAAAAGCTCTTTTAAAACAAAACAAAATGTTGAACCAACTTTTGCGATATTAAATAAATTATTTATATAAAAGTCAGAGTACCGAAAATTTTTCAAAAATTACATAAAAAGGTAGAATAAAACATGAAAATTTAATGGAAATTTAGGTGAAAACTGTGAACAACTGTTAAACATAGAATAAGAAAATAGTGAAAATGGGTAAAAGTGCAGAAAATTTTCTCAAAATTCAGAAAAAGTGTTGAAAAATTATTTCGAATAAGGAAAAAATTGAAAAAAAAAATCAGAAAAAAACAGGTACGATATTTAGATGATTTTGAAAAAATTTCTCGTGGTTTTGAAAGCCAAGACTATAATTGGCAACACTGACAAATGCTGTATCAAAAATCCAACGTTCCTCTCAAACTGACTAAAAAAAATCAGCCCAGAAGTACAAAAAATGAATTTAAGAACTGCAAAAAAAAAAGATAAAATGTACCTCTTGTACCATGACTAACATTTTTGAACAACCCCCCCCCCCTCCATATAAACTACACATCAGCTCTCTTATTCCTAATAATACGCTGTGGTAGAATTCAATTGAAAACCTTTCCACTCAAAGCAGCTTTAACAATGATCAGTTGGTGAACTCTTCTTTCTGAACACTTTTTTGAAAGTAAAAGTTTGGACTGACTTAAAGAAGATAAGTCGAGATCCTGTCAAAAGCATATTATGAGTTTCTCCATGACCCACATCCTAAACTCCAACTTCTTTTATCAACTAGAAAGGACCATTCGAAATCAGAATATCGAAAGTTTCTTTTTTTTTTTCTTCAATTTTGACCATCACACTAAAATAATCAATCGATACTTGTACTCACGTCAATATCAGCTCCTGAGATGGAAAAATTCCTATATGGTGGGTTTCTGCCTTTAACAAACTGGTATATTTTATTTTCTCCTCTGAGCCATTCAACCTTGTGGATCTGATCTTCGTTAACGTCGTAGTCACAATGTAAAGACGCGCTACCACCCACCATCACGTATCTCGGTGCTCTCAACGAGACATGTATTGAACAGCAGTGATCTAAAATCATAAAAATTATTTCATCCGGTAAGTACATATTATTGACGATTAATTACGTATAAAAATGTACACACAAATAACATCACCTATAAGACTATGATACAAATACCTATACCTCTGTTTGGGAACCACTTATCGTTATCATGTAACTACGTCAGTCTAAGTACCGTCTTATACACCTACGCTGATAATAATTTCGCAACAATGTTGGAAAATTGAGATTTTCATAGCTCGAAAGATATTTAAACTTTTAAAAGCTTTTCTTTCGTATTCGTATACACAACTCTTCGGCTTCGCCCAAGTCGAGCTTTATAATGCTCTCCTGTATAGAATTTTATTTACCTCGACGAGTGAGAAGTTTTTTTTTCGCGACTTTTCGCTATTCACTATACAGGGTGTCCGGTGAGAGGATGTCAAGACTTGAAATTTGACTTGTAATCGGGTATCACCAAAACAGCACGACAGATGAAGAAGTTGCCTATTTCGAAAACTTGAAGTGCGAAGGAATGTTTCGAAACATTACGATCGAAATGAATTTCCAAAGGAGGAGGGAAATTTCAGGAAATTTTGTCATATTCATTTTTTGACTAGCTTCAAAATTGAAGGGGCTGTAGTAACAAGTTGATCAATATAAAATCTTTTTTTTTTTTAATAATTACGGATACGGATAGCTCATGAAAAGTTGAACAAATCGTTTTCTACTCATTTTTGCCAAACACGAAAATTAAACGAGCAATGTCAAAATTATTTGAAAATGAGAAAAATCATATTTAGAAAAAAATTGCTCGTAACTACTTCAATTTTCAATCAGGGCAAAAAATGAACAGCACAAAATTTGTTTAAAATTTTATGTATTATCCATATCCATCAAAACCCATAACATTTTTTGAAAAATTTAATTTTCACAAACTTGTGAAAATAGCCCCTTTAATTTTGAAGGTAGTTTGACAAAAAGCATCGATTTTCGATGCTTTTTTTTCTAATCAGCGTTACGGGTATAAAAGGTTCAATGGGGCTAAAAAGTTGAGACCCTCAAAAAGGTATATCTAGGGCCCCTATTTTATGTACATACCTAACTTCAAATTTCTAGTTCAATTGGGGGGGGGGGAGTTATACGAGGAACAAACTCAAAAAATAAAAAAAAACGATCAAAAAACCACCTATTTGGGGCTGTGAGGGGGTGGAGGGGGGGTTGAAGAGTCGAGACCCCCAAAAGCCACTCTAAGGGTCTCTACAGACGAGACATACCTAATTTCAAGTTCCTGACTCAATTACAGGGGAGTTATGTAAGGAACAAACTCAAAAAATAAGAAAATAAGGACCAAAAAACCACAAATTTGGGGCAGTGAAGGGGGAAAGTAGGTCAAAGAGACAAGACCCTCCCCCCCAAACTCGCATCCTAGTCATCTACTCAAGTTCAACTTTCTAGCTCAATTTGGAGGGAAGTTATGCGAGGAACAAATTCAAAAAATAAGAAAAAACGACCAAAAAAACATATGTTCAGCTAAGAAGTTGGAATCTCCAATAAGCGTATCAAGGGCCCAACTAAATGTACCTACCAAATTTCAACTTCCTATAGCTTAATTAGAAGTGGAGTTATGCGAGGTACAAACTCAAAAAAAAAGAAAAACGACCAAAAAACCATATATTTGGGGGTGTTAAGCGGTGAAAGAGGGCTAAAGAGTCTCGACCCCCCCAAAAAGGCACTGTAAGGGTCCCTACAGATGAAACATACCTAATTTAAAGTTCCTGGCTCAATTGAGAGGGGAGTTATGCGATGAACAAACTCAAAAAATAAGAAAAAACGACCAAAAACAATTTTTTTGGGGCTGTGAAAGGGTGAAATGAGGCTGAAAAGTCGAGACCCCAAAAAGAAATATTTAGGGCCGCTATTTAATGTACATACCTAATTTCAAGTCCCTAGCACAATTTGTAGGAGAGTTATGCGAGGAACCAACTCAAAAAATGAGAAAATGAGAAAACTAGATAAAAGAAACACTTTTTTCGGAACCGCGAGGGGGTGCAACTGAGTAAACAGTCGGAACCATCAAAACGTACATTTACGTCCTCAACCAAATGCAAATGCCAAATTTCAACTTGCTAGCTCTATTTGGTGGGGAGGTAGGGGGAGGACCGCCCTTTTTTTAAGGTCAAAAAAGAGGAAACCCCCCACATCTCCTCTTCTAATAGACTTAGGATGTTGATTTTTGGATATGTTATACGACTGTTAATTCTATATCTGTTTCCTTAAAAGTGAGCAATTTTTGCGTTTTTGACATCTCAGCTTCCCCTCCTCCAAATTGGAGTAGAGCTGAATTTTTGACCCAAGGTCACACGACTCATATATATCTAAACCACCGCGAAACTGAGTCGATTAACCGAATCGGAGTGATTTTGGTCAGCATCGAGTGGAGTAAATGATTTTAATCGTGTTAATCATCTTCTAGGAGCCCAAAACGAATTTTGTTGATATTCTCCCCTCATCCGTCGTTGGTCGATAGACTGTAATAGCCTGGTTTTCATTGACAATGTGACATAGAAAATAAGGCTAAAGAACTAGACAGAATTTGCTCTGTTTTCAACCCTTCACACATTCCCATAGAGGAAAATTCGTTCGGATCGTAACTTTTCAAAATACCCATTTTTCCTGAAAATTTCCAAGATAGGCAACTTCTTCATCTGCCATGTAGCTCGGGTGGTACCTGATTATATGCAAATTTCAGGTTTTGGCATCCTGTCGCCGGACACCCTGTAAATGTATGTAACAACTTTGTAAAAAAAATACAAACAGAATACACTGAAGTACGACCTAATAGTTCAATCAACAAGATAGTTGTCGGATTTACAAAATTTGATACTGTATACGTTAAAATGGACCTTTTCATTTCACCTCTTCCCTCTCCCCTGCCTTCCTTTTCAATCCACATCGAGTAATTTTCCTAAACCAGAGGGTATCTTGGCGTACGTATGAAAAATACAACAGAACAGATACTATTTTGCATTTCGATACAACGAAATTTAATTCCCATACAACGAACGAAATAAAAATCCAAAAAAAAAAAAACAATGTTTATCGCGTATTTGCCTCTTTTTTTCACTTAAAAACCTATGATGAAAGAATGGCAGAAGAGAAAGACGAGTACAACGTATCACACTACAAGAAAAGAAAAAGACATCCGCGAGGCACGAATCAGTAACAACAACAACAACAACAACAACACCAACAACAAAACACTCCACACTACGCTGCGTACGATGGGATTGTTTTTGATTTTACGAGAAAAAGCGAAGATTTTTATTTCATATTTCTATTCCCAGGGGCGATTCATCAATGAAACATATTTCTCGGGCTAAGGCGCACCGCAGATTGATGAAACGCACCGAAAAAAGGCATAATATCAAAACCGTATACACACGAAGAGGGTATGTTTTTACTCCTTCCTTACTTATTTTTTTTTTCCTATACGAGATGTGTTTCAATTTTTTTCTTTTTTTTGAGAGGTAATGTGGAGGGAGGTTATCTGCGCTCTCTAACTCATCTACCTTTTTTTTTTCTATCTAGTTTTCTGTTTCTGTTTCTTCCTACCTCTTCTTTCTTTTTTTTTCCTATTCTTATACCACGTATATGGTCGTTTATTTCGAAATTACCTTTTATATTTTCATAACGACTTTCGTACCCGCGTATAGCACCTCGACTGACGCTCAAAAACACCCAGTACGAGATGCTGGACGATAGAGGGGCGAGAAGAAAATGGCAAAGGTGCGATAACAAAAACCCCGTGGTATGTTTTTCTTTCAATGGGTCGAGATTCGCGGCACCGGCACACGTTGGCAAAAAAAAAAAAAAAATGTAATTCTTTTCGTGAAAGCTTCGATACTGCGTTTTCAGGTCGCCCTCTGCCATCCGCTCCGTCGCCATTTATACTAAAAAGAAGCACACTGAACCGTTTTCGTGATTTATTTGTTTTCGTTTCTATCTTTTTTCCTTGCTCGCCTCCCGACCTGATGGCGATTTTCTTTTTAACGCAGAGTTGCTTTCGTTCATTCGTTGGCCGGTTAGTTGGTTGGTTGGTTGGCTGGCTGGCTGGTTGCAGACCATATATAGCGAGAGCGAGTGAAAAACGTAGGTAAATACACAGAAAGAAACGTTTTACGCCGTGTCTCGTCACCATTTACACGAGGTATTGTTGTATAGTATATAGTTTACCTTTCTATACCCGGGATCCGCTTCTATGATGCTGAAGTTTTGCAGTTTTTTTTTCCTTCTAGCTTTCGTTTGTACTATGTCAAAAAGGTTAATGGAATAGAGGACGTTGTAATTGGATTTTTCTATTCGTTCGTCTTTATTTATTTATTTTATTTTTTTTTGTTCCTTTAATAGTAAATCGTCAAATTAATGTCGTGCGGTCAACGTTCAAAGCGTTTATTTTTCCATCAAGACTCGATATGCGAACACGACCATATAAAAGACCTACATTGCACTCGTAGTGGGATTTTACAACGAGTGATTCAATTCTTATAATTATTTAGAAGCAGATTGTCGACAATTCAACACGCCACAAAAGCTTCATTAAATTCTTAGAATACTCTCGTTACTGTCATAGTGTACTGAATTATGTTTTTTGCAAAGAAAACACTCGACTGTAGAGCTTGCTGGCTTCAGAAATTCTGAATTACGTGCCCAGATTTCAAAAACAAACATTTTTAAATATAAAAATAATTTGTTTAAGGTGGTGAAGAAGTCTTTCATGGGAGGAGGAGACGAAGTAATAATTCCATACCTTAGAAGGTGCAATCGGATCATAAGCTTATGTGATGATACTGGTTGTAGACTCCTAAGTACTAAGAGTTACACAGAGTGCACAACCATCGAAAAACTTCACAAATCACACTTCATCAGTGCCATATGAGTGCTTGTATAAGAAAAATCAAGAGCTGACAGTTACCCAGCTGAAATGTCGAATGGTGGGAATAGAGGCTGATTTTTGACTTAATAGTTGAACCTCTCAAATGAGCACATCAAAGGATCTCTCGAACGTATTTGCAAATTTTACCTCTTCCCTTCTCAATGAACTTTTTGGGAATCGAAGGGGGGGGGGGGAGGAGAGAGCGATGAAATGAGGTTGAAAAATTGAACCCCGCCAAAAGGCAACAGGGCTGCCAGTATAATTCTTTAAAAAATCCTAGAAAAAACCTTTAATGCTTCTAACGTAACTTACAGTAAAAACAGTAAAATCCTCAGTATTTCGCTGGTAATTACTTGATAATTTACCGGTAATTACTTGGTAATTTACTGGTGATAACGTGATAATATTTTGGTAATTACCGAGTAATTTACCAATAATTACGCGTTAATGTGCGGTAATATTCGAGTAATTACCCGGTCACTTACCACTAACTACTCGGTAATACTCGACTAATTACTGGGAAATTTACCGATAATTACTCAGTAATACTTGAGTAATTACCGGGTAGTTTACCAATAGTTACTGAGTAACTTACCGATAATTACGTGGTAATATTCAAGTAATTACTGAGTAATTCATCGGTAATTACATGGTAATTTACCAGTAATTACTTGGTAATGTATGGATAATTACTAGATAATTCACTAGTAATTACGTTATAATAATTAGGAGGTCAAAATGTACTACATAGACATAGTGGACATGATGCATCAAGTAGCATACCATCATGCTTGATGATTGATGGCTCAGAGATTAGACAATGAAATTGATAAGATCCGACAAATGTTTTTTCAAGGTGAAGGTATTGTTGCAGAAATAGTTTCCAACGATTTGTAATTTTTATTCCTAATATAATCTTTAATAACTGTATAATACCCCCAAAATGTAAAAATAAACTGGAAAACCCTCAGTTCTTCAGACACGTCAAAAACACAAGGTTTAAGGATGAATCCATAGATCTGGTATTCCTGAAAGGCACATGCAAAGCATCTGCAAAATTGAAACGTCGAATTCCAATCGCATGACTTAATGCTAAGGAGAGCTATGAACCAAATGAAACTATTTCCAAAGATAAAAAGGGGGGAAACCTTCAAGTGTGGAAGGGACAAGTCATGTGGTTAACAAACTTGAAAAAGACCAAAAACTAGCTAAAACACTTCTTTTCGAGAGCTATCCAAAAGATAAATTTAGGGCCCACACTCAATCTATATATTATATTCAACTCTTCATCTGAGTTTTGAGGGGAGGTATGAGAAGGACAAACTTGAAAAAAAGGAAAACCACAAGAAAATGACATTTTTTAAGCTGTATAGACGTGCAATGGAATTGAAAAATTGAACCCCAAAAGAGATATACACGATTTTTACTGAATCTACATATAAAATTTCAACCCTATAGCTCCATTTCAAAGGAAAATATGGGTAGGGTGAACTCGAAACATGAAAAAAATTGACCAAAAAGTTACTTTTTCGGCGTTATGAAGGATGCAATGAGGCTGAATAGCCCCCCTCCCTCCTAAGCCATCCATAACTCTCAGCCCTCTAGCTCAATTTGGAAAGGAAATATTGGAAGGGTAAACTGAAAACATGGGAAAAATTACTTAAAAAACTAATTTTTCGAAACTATGTGGAGTGCAAGGACACTGAATAGTTCAAATCTCAAAAAAGTACATCTAAGAGCTCTAATAAATCTACATACGAAATTTCAATCTGCGGCTAAATTTGAAAGGGAGATACGTGAAAAACAAAGCCCCATGAATTCCCTCCTAATTGACCTAGAAGGACACATTTTTGTATATGAAATCCGTTGGATCAAAATCGAACAATTTTTACAATTTTTAATTTTCAGCATCCTCTACCCCAAATTTGGACATGAGTGAATTTTGACTCAAAATCACCCGCCATTATGCATATTCAAACTTATGCCCATCTCAACCTACTGACTGAATTTGAGCGATTTTCTACTTGTATCGAGCCCGATAAATGATTTTAGTCTAGGAGGTTGTTACCTCTAGGATCAGTTTAAATTTTATTCACATTGAAAATGGTGCTCAAGCACATAACATTGCACTTCTTTTGGACAAAAAAAAAAAAAAAATGATCCTTACTTTGAAAATAAAGCGAAAAAATAAACAACCACAACTTTGTAAGTCAACGTTTACCAACTACCTGATACCTAGCTACCTACTAACATTATTTTCTGTTACAGTGATTTATACACACGTTTCGAAGAATCCGTTCCACATGAACGAACATCTTCTATAATCTTTCGCTGTATAGAGCTGGTACGATTTAAGTATCTTTATTTTGGCAAATTATCTATCAGCAGCCGAATCGGTGACAACCGTCAACAATGGAGCACGCTAAAAAACCAACTAAAACCAAAAAAGCTATCGAATTCGACGGAGAAAATTTGTAACTGCAAAGTACAGCTGCGACAATGTACTCTTCTCCAGCCCAGAAACGTTTTTTGATAAATGAAAGCTAAATAAAACTTGTTCAAGTTACGACGACAACGCCTCCTGGCGCACAACTGCTCTTGCTTCGCAAAGCTAATAGAAAATTTACCATCATAAAAGACACAATGGCGGGGGTTCAGGTAGTTTCGTAGGATGCAGGAAAAACAGCGATGTGAATGGTAGGCAGGTTTAGGTAGGTAGCAGGAAAAACACACTTAATTTGAAACGACTTGTAACAAAAGAAAACAAGCCAGCATTGAGCGCCTAGTCGAACGTCTTATTACAAAGGTTCGTTATTAAAAAAAATACTCCACTGCCTAGCTACTCTTTAAAAAAAAAGGTGGCAATTTAATAGAAGGCTTAAAGCAATGTATACAGAATCGGGATCACTTACGTTTGCTCTATGTAAGTACATAACTTTTTACTCACGTAGCTCGTAGTAAGCTCGTCTTCAACTCTTTTCCTCCCTTTTTTTTCTTTATTATTACTCCGACAACAAATTAGATGTCAATATATCGACGTTAATATTTTTTTAAAATATGGCGTCGTGGCGTTAAATTGTGCGATAAAGGTAGAAAATGCCAAGAAGCAGTACGGAGAATCAATATGGCTAGTCTAGGTTCGTACTAAAAATGTAAGAACATACATATTACGAGCCTTATAATGGTGTTATGAGAAGGTGCTCATGTAAAAGAGAGAAAAGCTCAAGTCTTTGTCATTGTCATCGTCGTAAAAAGAAAAAAGAAAAGGTATATACGATGAGATTGGCGATAGAATTGGAATTCCACACGTTCGATGCTACCTCTTTTATACTACGTCGTAGTACGATGTCTACAAACGAGAACCTACCACCCTCTAAACCTTCTTTTGATGCTGACATGAGCTTTACCAAGAAACGGTCGAATTATAAGTCCAACTCTGTCTGGGTATTTTGTTTGTTTTCCAGTTTTGTATTGTCATCGATTGTCGTAGTCGTATTCGTCGCCGTCTTCTTCTTCTTACTATCGTATTCGAAATGTTGGCAAGTATTTGTTTTGTTTCTACCAACTGGCGAATTATTTACCTTACCTGAAGTACCTACAAAGGGTTACAAGATACTGTGTATACCTAGGTCTAGATATGTATTTTAAAACAGACTGGAGTGGAATGATATTCGATCACGCGTAAAATTCAAACCCGAATCGAAGCGGTGAAAATGCTGATCAACAGTATAATGACTATTCATTTTGATTTACAAAAAAAAAGGGTCAACACGTTGGAGCACCTTTTCATCCGTCAAAAGCATATCGTCTCAATCTGCCCAATTTACATACTAAGTTTGAGCTCCTTAAATTAATTAGTAGAAGAAGGTAAGAAATTAATTGGTTTCGTGTTAAACTTTCAAAGTCTAATGACGTCATACAACAACTGATTTGTTTTGATTTTTACCTCAACAACCTTTTCTAATTATTTTTCACATATTAGAATTTTAATTCAAGATCATTCCCACCGTTTCATATTCAATTGACACTAAACGCATACCCAATACTCCAATTTTCAATTCATTCTGTTATTTAATGTTCCTGAACGACTGATTCGATCATTTTTAAATGATTCGTTCTAAAAACGACTAATTCTTTAGCGAAAAAAATTGCTTCTTTTTTGCATCCGTTTGAAAATGATTGATTTGTACATGAACGATAGAGTTGTTCATTTCTGAATCAGGCATTTGTGAACAACTGATTCGTTCATTTTTAACGAATGATTCATTTAAAAACAACTGATTTATTTTCGAACAAAAAATCACTACATTTTCGAATGAATCATTCGTGAACGACTGATTGGTTTGAAAATGACTGATTTGTACATGAAAGCAAGATTTGTTCATTTCTGAATTAGGCATTTATGAACTACTGATTTGTTTACTATTGAATGAAGGATTTGTGAACAACTGATTCGTTCATTTTTAACGAATGATTCATTCAAAAACAACTGATTTATTTGCGAACAAAAAATTAGTACATTTTTGAATGAATCATAATTGGTTTGAATGAATGAATGATTCGTTCATTCTTCCAGGATTCATTTCAGGAAAGACAGATTTGTTCGTGAACAATGAATTTGCTCATTTTTGGACAAATCGTTCGTGCATGACCGATTTATTTGTTATTGAATAAACGGTTCACGGACGACTGATTTATTCATTCTTGGGTAAACCGTTCATTAATAACTGGTTTATTTGTCTTAGGATGAATTATTTGTGAACGATTGAATTGCTGAAATTTATGAATCGTTTTTCGTACAGTTTCGTATACTTTTTCATTTTTGAACGACTGATTCATTCCTAGACGTTTAAAAAATACCGATCTGTTCGTAATGCACACCCGAGCACTTTTGCATCCACATAAATAGATTTTCAGCCTCTCTAGTCAATCAAAATAGCCCACAGGGATGAATCGACATCAAAGAAGTGATTTAAATTCATTTGCTGACGTTTGTACAGAGCTGATTTGAAAAATACCTATTCAAAGCCTCACCTGAACGTATATTTTCGTTATTTTCTTCACTTAGGTACTAAATTTCAGTTTCTGATGCTGGTTACAAAAATTACCAAAGCAAATAGTTGATTTCTAAATGGTAAAAAGAGCCTATAAAACAGCTTTTCTCGTTTCCCGATCAATTTGGGGTTTACGCTTTACGATTTTTACACTCGAGCTATTTTTGATTTTAACTTTTCTTCAACGCCTCCCTTTTTTAATCAACATGAATTTTGAACGAAAGTCATTTCCACCTTGACTGCCCGCTCAATTCATTTCAACACTAAAAATTGTTCAAACAATTAAACATACTTCTGTTATCATGGAACAAAATTTATAATCCCCCCCCTCTCCTCCGCACTCGTAATTATTAATAAATCAATAACATAAGTAGCTTGAATTTTTTTCACACCAATCAAACTGAATAGTAAACATGTGGGACTTGTTTCCTGAATCTTGAAGCAAAAAAAAAAAAAATCATTCGACATTTCCCAAATTCTCAAGTCCTGTAAAGCTGAATACACGTTTTAAAGTTTGAGGAAGAGTGTGCGAATCTCGCCCAGCTCATACTGTTGATGAGATAATTGTGTTACAATCTGTGAAAAAAAATAAGAAGTTGGTCTATCGTTATTCTGAAGAGAAAGCAAGCAATGTGAAGGAGGAAATTTCGCGGCACAGTCTAGCTAATCTGGCGAATATGATTAATTTAAGCCGGAAAAATAACGCCTGTTGTCGGAATACGAAATACGAGTACGACGTGGCGACATTACGAATGGAAAATAAGCAGGTGTGTGATTTTTCAACGCTTGCAGAGAAACAGCGAGATAGAGGGAGAAAAATGAAGTTGGCAAAGAAATAGCTACATAGCAGCGCTGACAAGGAGCATTGCAGTAAAATAATGAGCTTATTAAACTTGTAAATGAAACTATTATAGATTTACAAATGTCGATGCGTGGAAAAGAATACACTGTCTCATTTGGCACTTTCTCTAAATTAAATTGCTTTACAAAGCCTCTAGAATGGCTATAAATGGTGCAAATACATGGACTGGCAAATTATAAGTACATGCTTATTATGAAACAAGTTCACTACCAAAGTCGTGTACTGTCTTTGCCTGTTGTTTCTATTAAAAAAAAAAAAAAAAAAAAAAAACCAGAAGACGTCAACCAGGTACCACGTATAAAATATTCAAAGACCATCGACTGTTGTTGGCTGCAGGAGCCATATCTCGTAGGTATATTTACATGAATAGGAAATAAATGACAGAACGAATACCTACGTGTTTCCAACTTTCATACCACCACACGAACACAGCGTAGTACCAGTTACTTTGGTATGGGAAACATCACGATACAGGATAAAATATCGTTAAAAAATACATTAGAAGTAAAACCATTTTGTATCGATTGCCTTTCGTTTTCGTCGTTCAAAATTTCGCTAATTTTTTATTTACGGTTAATCCATCTCGTTTAAAGGTTTTCTTCCATCCGAATAGCGTACCCCATCGTGTTACCGAGTCTCGAACCATCTCGAGAAAAGTTTTCCCGAATGCCTGAATAGCTCTTCTTTTTCTTCGTCGTACACACTGCCAGCGCCGTTAGATCTCTCATGCGACGAATACTAATTCATCGTAGGCTCTACGTTACGTTACCGTTACAAGGCGAGCGACGTGTGTTTCGTTAAAAGTTACATCATTTGGGAAATTCGTGTTTTCTCGGCTATTTTTTATCCGCTTCGTAAATGAGCGAAGGCAAGTTTGAACGTTGGCGTGTGAGTATGTGATGCCTGCGTACTGTATTCTCTACGTAAGTATTACATTCTTTCATTATTCTTTAAGCATAGCGTATTTGTGGTTGTAGTTCATACGCTGCGCTGTGCTGCTCGTTTCGTTCACCACACGTTGCTCGAAAATAAATGAAGAACGATCGGAAACGCGATTAAAATGCCCGATTAGATGATCGTACATTGCAAAAGATGGGCAAAGAAGTGGATAAAAATGTTACTTAATAACAGTACGTACGATGGATGGATAATAGACCGAACCGAGAAATAATTGGCTTTGTCACCGTTCTCGACCAATATCAATGTTATTTCGTAGTTGTTCGAACTCAGATGATAGGACTCAATTGATCGTTGAATTGTTAGAAAAGTAGTTCTCCGTAGAATAAGTTCACTTCGGTGAGGAAGTTTGTTGATGAGTTCACATAATTCAGCTCGACAATAATACATCAGTATATCAAGTATTTTTTATCGTAGAACGAACGAATGAATCATTTGTTCAAAAATGAAAGAGTCATTCAAGAACAAACAAGAAAAAAATTCACCAAAAAAATGAAAAAAATCTTACCAAAATATACGAGACACGGTTCATAGAAAAATGAACGAATCGGTCGTTCACGAACGATTCATTTAAGGTGAACGAATCGGTCGTTCACGAACGATTCATTTAAAATGAACGAATCGGTCGTTCACGAACGATTCATTTCAAGAATGAACAAATCACTCGTTCACGAACGATTATTTCAAAAATGAACAAATCACTTGTTCATGAAAGATTGATTCAGAAATGAACACATTCGTTCAAAAATCAACACATCACTCATTCAAAAACAAACAAATCAGCTCTTGTTAAAAAATTCATTCAAAAACAAACAAATTAGTCGTTCATGAACGATTCATTTGAAGACCAAAAAATCGTACGTTCATAAACGAGTAAGATATTCTGAAACGATTTATCCAATGATAAATGAATCAATCATTCATAAATACACCAGTCTTTCCCGAACAAATCACCCCAGAACATATTAGTCTTTCTTGAACGAAACATTTAAGAATGGAGTCATCTGTTCAAAAACCATTTTCGCTAAAATGAAAAGAATCAGGTTTTTACAAATTATTCATTCAAAAATGAGGAAATCAGTCGTTCACGAATGATTAATCCAAAAATGAACAAATCAGTTGTTCATGAACGATTTATAAAGTATCAAACTAATCAGTTCTTTTCGAACAAATCGTCTGATAACAAACAAATGACCAAAAAAATCAGCCGTTCACGAACAATTTATCTGCAAACAAGCAAATTAGTCGTTTACAACTATTCACAAAAGAACGAACGAATCTAGCCATTCACAAACAATTTATTTGGGAATGAAGAAATCAGTTATTCATGAAGTATTCATCCAAGAGCAAACATAAGTTAATGGACGAATAAGTTCTCCCCTGAAATGATTTATCCAAGAATGAACGAATCAGTCGTTTACAAATAAATCACTTAAGAACACACAAATGGACAAAAAAAGTCAACTGTTTGAGAATGAATTAGTCTTTCTTCAACGAATTATCCAAATGTGAAAAAAATCAGTCGTTCACAAACTATTTTTCTTAAAATAAACCTATCAGTTTCTTACAAATGATTTATTCAAAAACGAACAAATCAGTTAATCACAAACGAATAATTGAAAAGAGAACAAATCCGTTGTTCACGAAAGATTCATCCAAGCATGAACAAATCAGCCTGAAATGAATGATAGAAGAATAAACGAATCATTTGTCCCTGAAGGCTTCATCTGAAAATGAACAAATCAGTCATTTACGAACGATGAAGAAATCAATCGTTCACAAACGATGAACAAATCAGTCGTTTGCGAAAAATTCATCCAAAAATGAACAAATCAGTCATTCACGAACGATGAACAAAAAAATCGTTCGCAAACGATGAACAAATCAGTCATTCACGAACGATTAATCCAAAAATGAGCAAATCAGTCATTCATGAAAAATTCATCCAAAAATGAACAAATCAGTCGTTTGCGAACAATTCATCCAAAAATGAACAAATCAGTCTTTTACGACCGATTCATCCAAAAATGAACAAATCAGTCGTTTGTGAACGATTCATCCAAAAATGAGCAAATTGGTCATTTATGAACTACTCATCCAAAAATGAACAAATCAGTCGTTTACGACCGATTCATCCAGAGCTGAACAAATCAGTCGCTTGCGAACAATTCATCCAAAAATGAACAAATCAGTCGTTCATGAACGATTCGTGAAAATTCAGACTAATCAGTTCTTTCCAAACAAATCACTCGATAACAAATGAATGATCGAAAAAATCAGTTGTTCACTAATAATTCGTTTGAAAACAAACAAATCTAGACGTTCACGAACGACTTGTCTGAGAACAAAGCAATCAGCCATTCACGAATGATTTATGTTACAGCAAACGAATCTATTATTCACGAACGATTCATTCAAAAATAAACAAATCAGTCTTCTTAAAATCAATCATCCTCGAATGAGCCAATTGATCGTTCACAAGTAGACAGGTAGTTTATCTATGAGTGAATGAATTAGTTGTTCACGAACGATTCATGAACGAATGAATGAATGAATGACTCATTCATTTACTATAGTACGTTAATGTGATTGGCATAACTTTTCTTTTTTTTTCGGTGTCAATTTTTTGTCAACTTATTACAATTTACTATTTTTTTTTTAAACAAGTACTGCAACTGACTGGGTAGAGTTGAACACCCATTTTGCTCCCCTCTTCCAACGCCTCTTCGCTCTTGGGTGAAGTATTAATTCAATATCGCGTATTTTCACTCAAACAAAAATTTGATCCTTAAGAATGAACATCTTCGACGTAAAACGCTCAACATTTGCGATTCGATCGTGGAAAAACAGTGCAAAAAATTTTTCCACGCAGTTTTTATTTCCAAATAACACCAAATCCACATCGTCTGGACAATTTACTGCGGGATCACGGTTCTTCGCGCTACGTGTACGTAGCGAGAATTTTCGCCAAGACAGAGTTTTCATTTTCTCGAACCCGTATCAAGTTTTAGTTGACAGCTTAAGTGTGTAAAAGTATTATCATTTGTGGAGCAACGAAAAATCCGATTGTCTGGTTTTATTAACGTCGTCTTCTTTTCCGCTCCGACGCTCGAGTCCACTTTCGCAAATGACAGCATGGAACGAAATATCGAGGTGTAAAGTATACGCGATATTACAAAGGTAATTTGTTAAAAGTCGTGGATACGGTTTACTTTCTCGAGGCGATACATGTGTAATTGTGTGGGTATCACCTTTGGAACTGTGCACTCCACCTTGGGTGCACAGTGTACACGTAGTGGTAGTTATACGCGGTACGTGTCATTTTCGAATAAGCGTCAACTCTTAAAGGGAGCTCTTTTTTCTCTCATCTCTCTCTCTCCTTCATCTCGGTGTAAGTAGGTATGTTTGTTTTTCTCTCGATATGCAACCGTTTCCGCTTTACTCCACGTTACTGGTGCTGACAAAGAAATGCATATTTGCTGTGGCGTATCCAACGAGCTTTCACCTCATCCAATTCTCATTTCCAAGCGTTTCGTGCTCATTTACGCGAAATAAAATGAATAGAGAGAGAGAGAGAGAAAGAGAGAGAGAGTGAAAAAGTGTCAACGCCAGCAATAAGCATTGGCGCGTTTGTGTTCATCTGGTTGGTAAAATCGAACCTTTTTATACGTTTCGTATTACCGCTACCTATATAGTATATAAATCAGCTCGATTAAAAAGAAGAAAGAGGAAGATGGGCAACGAGTTCTACCTACCGGAGGCGAAAAAAAATAGCATAAAAAACTCTACGTTTTCGCCATAAACGTGAAAGTGTCGATATGCTGGCGCCCTTACAATTTTTTTCTACTAAAAAGTAGGTAAATTCGACTCGATTTGCGTTTCATTGCGTTGCGTTGCGAGAAAAATTCACTCGCAGTGTGATTGCCTCGTTAAAGAAAGAAAAAATAAATAAATAAAAAAAAAAAAAAACACCAAACAAATTACGAAGCTATACTAGTGTCCCTCCTACTCAGCTTCGGTGTACGATACAAATTGAAAAAACTTTACGCATAAATCCATTGAAAACACTCTCAGCTTTGGGGAAATTCGTTCGCTATTTGGAATTACGGATTATTCGTCGTTGTAGATATTATCTAATCTACAGAATATCGAGAAAGCAATAACACAGACATCGGCGCCAACGTTCGTTTATGTCATCAACTTGTAAAAATCAAAGAGTAATTTGATTGTCATTTAATACCAACTACGAATATGTGGGTGAAGCTTATTCTTTTTGCGTTGTCTTCATATCCTCGTATGTACTTTCCACCTACTCGTTCAATACGTATACCGGATTGCTTCGGGATATGCGAACTATTTCACCTTTGTGAGAATAATTTCATCATAGTTGCATTCGTATTACAGTTTCTATCGTCGTTGCGTCGTATAAAACTGACGACGAACGTGGAAAACAAATCTTCGGTTTTGTATTCGGAAATCGACCTCGAGCGTTTTATTTATCAATAAATTTTAACGTACTAACCAATTCTATAATTTAAACGCGTGTGCGTATGCATATATTTAGCACTATTCTCGAGTCTTCCAATACCACGTAATATCATACCACATAAATCCATAAATACCTCCTAAGCGTAATGTGTCATTTACTGGTCTATTTGATTAAGAATAAATTCATTTCGTAGTTTTTTTTTTTTTAGTCAATCATACATACTGCTGCACTACGTTTGACAAATCATACAAATACTTACAATAAATTCTCAACTGAATACGTTCAAGTCATAAAATCACGCTTAATCATTGTTCTCGACACCCTTTGTCAATACGGTAATTACGTCTAATAATTACCGTGATTATATCTTGCGATCACCGTAATTACATCTCGTAATTACTGTAATTATATCTTGTAATTACCTTAATAATACTCCATGATCATCACTACGACATCACGTAATTATCATGATGATACAACGTAATTGCTGTAATTATACTTCGTAATTACTATGATTACATCTCTCAAACATGATTATCATACTTCGTAATTACAGCAATTAAAATTCGCAATGTAATTATACCTCTGAACCATGGTAATTACATCTTTAATTACGGTAGTTATAACTCTCAATTATCATAATTACACCCCTTAATTACTGTAATTATACCTTTCAACAATGGTAATTACATCTCTTAATTAGTGTAATTATTCCTTGTGATTACTGTAATTACATCTCTTATTCAGGGTATTTATACCTAGAATTCCCCCGAAGTATGCCTCGAAATTATCATAATTACACCCTGTGATTGCGGTAACTACACTTTGTCATTACCGAAATTGCGTCTCAAAATCATGGTCATCATACCTTGTAATTACAGCAATTAAAACTCGTAAATACCGTAATTAAACCTCTCAATTATTGTAAATACATCTTTTGATTACTGTAATAGTGCTCAGAATTAGCGTAATTATACCTTGTGATTACTTTATCTATAACTCGTAATTACCATAATTACATCATTCAATCACGGCAATTACATCTCTTAATTACCTTTAGTGTAATTACATCTGTCAATCATGGTAATTACATCTCTTAATTACCGTTACTGTAATTACATCTCAGAATTACCGTATTTATATCTAGAGTTATCATAATTACACCTTGTAATTACCGTAATTATACCTCGTAATTACCACACTTACATCTGATAATTATCTCAATTCCACTTCGTAATTACCTCAATCATACTTTGTAATCATTGAAATCGCATTTTATAATCACCGCGATTACACTTTGTAATTATCATGATTACAACTCGTAATTACTGTAACCATACTTTATAATTGCCGTAATTAAACTTCACAATATCGTAATTACGCATTTTATTCAAGATAATTATACATCCTAATTACCGTAATTATACATCATTATCGCCGTAATTATACCTCGTAATTACCGTAATTATTCATGGTAATCAACGTAATCATATTTAGTAATGACGGTAATTACGCGAAGTAATTACGGTAACCACATCGAGTAATTACGGTAACCACACCAAGTAATTACGGTAATTACAACAAGTAATTACCACAATTACGTTTCTTTGCATGTTTACACATCGTAATTACTGTAATTACAAGCCATTATTATTGGAAATACATGTCGTAATTATTGTAATTACGACTTGCGATCGTGGTAATTTCCACATTGCGATTACTGTAATTATGCAACGTAATTATTGTAATCACTGTAATTCTGTACTATAATTACAACATTCCTCGTTGTAATTACGATAACTATTCGTTGCAATTACAATAATTCTACGTTGTAATTACGGTAATTACATGAGTAATTTCTGTAACTATGCGTGGTAACCATGGTAATCCATACCAAGATTACCCCTAGTGTACACCGTAATTACCAAAATTACATGTTGTGGTTACTATAACTTTCCATATTATAATTACTTCGCTTATGATGTTGACCTGATCTCATTAACATAATTGCACTGGTGATTACAATGATTATAGGTACATTTTATTCACGGTGATTTCTGTATTTATATGTATTTTGCAAATTGAAATTCATTCATTGTAATTATTGTAATTATAAACAATAATTCTCATTATTATGTCCTACAATCGCTTTAATTGCTCATTGTTAACGCATTAATTGCGCTGTATCAGTTTTGTAAACACTCACTGCAGTCGCCCGATGATTATTACCGTAATTACCGGGGTTCGCCGTAAACGTATTTGTTTACTTCCTGCCAGTGACAAAGTGAACCATTTATAAAATAAAAATTGAACAAAGCGAATCGTAATGGATAATAATTGACCATCTCCGCTGGTATTACCTTGTATGTAACTGGTAAATACCAATTTAGTTTTACAGTAAATAGGTAATTACTCGTAAATCACGCATTATTATCGTTAAATTACGGTAAATACCGACACATTGCATAGCATAATAATGAATCTTGATGAATTAACGATATGTGAGGACTCAGAGGGAACGGACATAGCAAACAATGTATGGCGAATGTGAAATGGTGGTTGGAGGAGAAGACAGAATACTACAATGCCATCGAAACAAGAACACTTCACATCGTATCGTGTAACCTTCATCAACGTCAACATACGTCTGCGTATCAACCACGTTGAGCGCTTCCCTTTCACAGAGCTTTTTTTTTTTCAACTTACATAGCTGAGAAAGAAACGCTTACAAACACAATTTATGACGGTACTGTAAGAAATTTTGGACACCAGCGTATAGAATAGCCAGGCCGACGAAACGTGCGATAATATAAGTATTATGGTTGCGACCGTAGGGGGTGGGGTGGGGGGGGGGAGAGCGAACAACCGATTGAAAATCAATTCCTTCATTATCGGGCCATTTTAATTGTAACATGGCCACGTCAAAAACATAATAATTAATAATTTATTCGTACGACAACGACACGCCAAGCCAGTCATCACAACAACCGACGCAAAATTCTTTGTAGGACAATGATGTGGCGGAGGGAGGAAGATGAACGGGGGCACAAATAACCCGAATAAACACGACAACGTATATCTCGGTTATCTTTCATTATAACTTTTTTCGTATCAAATTCTCATAACAACACTGCCTTTTTTTCCTCTCTACCCGTCTTACCTTTATTTAGCATCGTAATTAAGTATCAACTCGGGAACGATGAAGAGGAACGCGAAAGGTTGAGCTAAAGCTAATGAAACTTGCGAGGAAATTCGGTCGCAATCAATTATTTATAAAGTCTCCGCCATCCACCCACCAGCCTTACTCGATTTCATTCGTTAAGACGTGATTTTTCATTAGGTCGAAATTCACCTTCACCATCAGTCAAGTCAACAAAGCTGACGAACAACAATCGCAAGCCATCGAGTCAGAAAGGTACCCGGTACCTAGGTAAATTCAGGCTACGCTACGGTACTCTTTACGCATCGTTGCCGATAATGCGACAACATATTATACTTTTCTTGGCGAGGACAACTTTTTTTTAATTCGATCGAACCGAAATTTGGACAAGTTTCTTACTCGATCGACCAGATTAGATGTTTACACTCGCAACGAATTTTTTGTTTTATGGCTAAATTAAGCTAACTACACGTTTGAATTTAAACCTAGCAAGTATAATGAGCGAAACTGGCGATAAAACAAAACCAGCAGAGTGGGTATGTACCTTTTTGTAAACTTCTTCTGCTTCCCCACGTCCAACAAACGTATGTACACACGGTGGAAAATTTAAATACAGGGTATAAATCAAATTTACATGAATTCGAATGACGGCGTTGGGTAGTTACGTTGTGTTTAATTAATTTTTATCCATTGCACAAACGTTTTAAAAATGTAAATCGTGTGTAAATACGAGATTTCACCATACTCCTCGCCAACCCTCCTTGATTTTATCCCACTTCTACTTGCCAGCAGCCATCTACCTTCGTTTTATGCTGCGTATTTAACGTTCAACTACCCACTGTAGGTATATGTAGGGGGTTGCCACCATGTAAGAGATGGAGTTTTCATTTTCAACCCCCTTCCTCCCCATTTCCCTACACTCCGTTCAGTAGAAGGTTAAATTGTCATGTGCCTATTAACGAGGAAAATTATACATTTTCGTAATGAGCACAAAATTAAAATTTTTTTTATGAAATCAGGTCCGACTAAATTTCAGGTTTTTGTTCGCTGAAAACATTAAATCTGAAAGCTTAAATTTAGAAAATATTTGTAATTCTCTGCAACGCCCTCCGCTCCGCCTATCGCCACAACAATGACACTCTTCTTGTTCTAATCGCGGTCTACTTAGTCAACAAAGAAGTTTCTTGGGCTGTAAAACTAACACATTTGCCAAGTAAATATATCTAGGTACATAAGAAACCTTACCATCATCACATAAATTTTCACTTTTAAAATAGAAATAACCACTAAGGGCTTTGTTTATAAAAATATACTCTACGTTTGAAGTGCCTTTTTTTCGATAACAACCTGATAGCAATTAAAAAATTTCCCAAAGATATGAGCTTCCATTTAAATAAACAATAATGAAAACGTTCTTCGTTGGAAATCTTTTCACCGGAGGTAATTTTTCTTTCCAACTGCCCACTTCGAGATGAAACCTTTGAAATAAGAAATGTTCAAAATAATTGTGATCCTACTCGACTTTTATAGGCACAGCTTAGACTTATTAGATCGGTCTAGATATTTGTTGGGACTGGATCCGGTATCAGACCTTATTACCATCTCTTCAACAAATTCTGAATATGATTTAATAGTAAAGCAAAGGTCATTGGCGGATAAGCATGTTAAATTTACCCCGGAGAGATTTCGGGATGATACTTTGGTGGCAGATGGGTACCAAAATGAAATATTCTTGACCGAAGTTTTGGACCTTCAACCCCACCACTTTTCGAAGGGAGTGACTTTAATTGAAAAACATATATTAATATTTTTTGAAGGCGTTAATAAATGGATTTCTGTAATTTTTTTGATATGTATTGGACACTAATAAGAGGTATCCTAGAAAAAATCAACAACCCCCCCATAATTTCTACCCTAAATGACCATTTCCAACTTTCTTTATTTTTATTATTTTTTTAATATGGATAACGATTTCGTAAAATTTTAAAATCATGTTTTTCAAATATACATTAGAACCTCACATCACATGTATCATTTTCAAAATTTTTACGAGGGGGCGTCATAGTGAAAATTTGAAAAATCTTGAAATATGGAGGTAAATGGCGATATGTTTGAGAAAATTGGCTATCAATGGAACAAATTCAATACTTGGTACACTTGTAACTTTCATATCTCCTTTCCTAATCGATGTAGGATGCAACGGTCTATCAACCTATGACAGATGGAGGGGGTGAGGTATAAAAAAATCCATTTAGACGTTCTAGAAGACAATCAAGACTATTTTTGACGATGTCAGATATTTATTTTTATTTTTTCCCCCGAACTGAAATCATTTACTCGGCTCGATATTGTCGAAATCGCTATAATTCGGTCATTAGGCTCAGTTTGACAGCGAATTAAATATATATGACCGTGGACGATCTTAACTCAAAATTCAGGACTGCACTAATTTGAGAGGGGAGGGGGGGGGGTGCTGAGAATCCAAAATCGCAAGAAATATCCCTTTTTAAGCCGGTCGATAGGCGGTCTCTAAAACTGCATAATATATTCAAAAATCAGACTCCTGCGTCAATTAGAAGGGGAGATATGGGAGTTTTCCCCTTTTTAACCTTGAAAAAGGACTTTCCCTTCCCTACGTAGACTTTGTGGGGGCCGTAGATAAGCCTTTTAGAATCGACTTTTAAGACCCATTGACCCCCCCCCTCCCCACAGCCCCGAAAATGAGGTTTTTTGGTCGTTTTTCCCGGTTTTTTGAGTTTGTTCCTCGTCTAACTCCCCTCCAAATTGAGCTAGAAGTTGAAATTCGGTATGTACATTTAGTAGGGACCCTACATGAGCCTTTTGAAGCTTCTCGCCTTTTTAACCTCATTGCACCTCCTCACAACCCCGAAAATAGGGCTTTCAGGTGGGTTTTCTTATATTTTGAGTATGTTCCTCGTCTAATTCCCCTCCAAATTGAGCTAGGAAGTTGAAATTCGTTAAGTAAATTTGATAAACCTCTCAGATATGCCTTATACGAGGTTTTGACTCGAATATCCCCCCCTCCAGCCCCCCATTTGGGTAAGAAAATTGAAGTTTAGTAAGTAAATTTACTAAAGCTTTCAGATATGCCTTTTTCGAGGTTTCGACTCGCGTATCTCCTCCCACCCCGCCTCCCAATTGCGTTAAGAAGTTGAAATTTGGTATGCAGATTTACTATGAGTCCTGGAAGTGCGTTTAGGTGAACCTTACTCACTCTTACCAGTGGTTTTTAATGTATAATTTTCAATTATTTATCGATTGGTTTAAAAACGAGCAACGTTCTAACATTTTTACCTTTCAACATCCCTTTCCCCAAATTTGAACAAGACTGAGTACATCCCCACCTACATACATGCCTACTATCCAAATTCAGACTATTTTATTTAGCATTGGGTCAAAAAAAAAAAAAGATGATATCAGACTTCGATAACGAAATGACTAAATAAATAATTATCTAGAAAGGAAATTCAACTAAAAAAGCAATGTGGCCAGGGAATTTGGTCCAGCGAAACTCAACGACGCGATACGACGATTGACGCCAAAAATCCACGTTGTTGTAGAATCACCGCTACACCGAATTAAATTTCCTAACCGCCCTTTTAACGACTTGGTTGCGATTCGTTTTAACGAGAGGTAAATTTAATTCGTATAAACTTTAGCCTTTGCACACTTCGGCAGTGCGGTCGGTACAGGTCTCTAGGACTAGGTATATAGCTGCATTACTCCGCCACGGCGCGCGGCGGTTGCTTTGTCTTTCCCAGGCTGGTTCTCTGAAACTAGGTTGTACAGTTTTCTCCACATAGCACACACATATATGTAGAAATAGGTATATATACCATAAACGCGATGCGACCCGTATACGTGGAGGATTTCCTATTGTAATAATTTTACACAATATGACATAAATTATCCGCAGCCGGAGCACCCAGAACTATACACGTCTCTATATAAGTAGGTAGGTAGGTAGGTAGGTAGGTAGGTAGGTAGGTAGGTAGGTAGGTAGGTACGGTGCGGTGCGGTGCAGAGGTACCTAGCACATATAATTTCACCAAGCTACGTATCCGGAAACTACAAAATGTATACCTCCAAACTTGGAATTTTTCGCTGTGTGTATGTGTGAATTTCACGTGTTGCAATTGGTAGGCTGTATCAAATGTATAAGCCTAGGTACCTTACCTACCTAATGTAAAAAGTAAAGAGAAAAATCTTCAACGTAACGATTAAATCTGAAATTTACTCCAAGCCATAACACACGAGCCTTTTATTCCAATGTAAAACGTCTACGGATTAATTTTAATCTCTGTGTTGAATATTAAGTACGATCAGGATCAGGTGTTTGAAATTTTTCAAAAAATGAAATATCACAGAGCAGAGGAAAATGGAAAATTCCAAAAACTGGAGAAAAATAACATGCATCGATTTATTTCGAAAAAATAAAAAATTTGTCGGTATTTTTCCATCGAATATATATTTCATTTCACGTTCAGAGATGACCCTTCAACGTAAACTAAAATGAATAGAAATCATAAAAGTGGAAAAAGTGCTGACGTTTTGACACGCGAATGAAACGATGAACATTCAACAAAAAAAAAAAAAAAAACAGATCTAAAGAGCAATTCTTTGAATAAATATACTGGACTATTATTTTAGTAGGGTTATTTAATGTCAGACATAGAAGCTACTCTCTCCTCTTCTTGTATGAATTGTGGGCATGATTTTTCCCTGGATAGGAAAAATTTTGCAATAAATTCGAGATGAACACTTTTGAGGGGAAAAAAACAGAATAGAAAAAATCCAAAAGAATTGAAAATAGTGGTAGCAGATGGTTGAAAAAAAAATAAAGAATTTTTATTTCAACCCCCCCCCCCCACCATCACAATTTGAATAGGAAGATATGCGAGGGACAAAACTTAAAAAATAAGAAAACCGGAACAATATGCTACTTTTTTGAAGCTGAGTGAGGATGGTAGGGTGATATCGAAAAAGGAAAATTTTAATTCTCATTCACTTTTGAAATGTGCAAGTACAAGTGAAAAAATGATAGCCAAAGTTTCATTCACTCGAGATGACATTAACGAATGCCTGAATGCAGTCAATGTTCAAGACGTGAATCCCGGAGGTTTGCCATCGCAAAAGGAAAAATAAACGTAAATTTTTTCATATTTTTCATACTCAAATTGGTTAGAAAAAAATGGGTGCGAAAAACAGGATTTTATTAAGTTTTGCTCTGTTTGTGATGGGAAGCCCGTACGCGAGCAACTCGCTTCCACGCGTTGTTGGTGAGAAACGTTGTTACACGCTCGGGAAACTTTTGTGTTGATATGAACTAAGATGGCTGAAATTTAGAGGCTCATTTTTCTACATGTAGTAGAATATATTAGAGGGATACTGCAATTACAATTCAAAAATTTTTCCCATAGTCACCCTACTAGGGAAGAGGAGAGCGAACGGCGCTATGCAACTGAACTGTGAAATTCCCAAAAGGTATATTTTGAATTCCTGCAAAATCTTCAGACCAAATTTCAATTTCCTGGTTCGATTTGAAAGGGAGATGATTATGCTTGAGATAAACTCTAAAATTAAGAAAAATCGCCTAAAAAATTATTTCTTCGGAGGTGAGAAGGGGTGCAATAGATCCCGTAAGTTCATCCTGCCCCTCCCAATGCACATTTAGAACCTCTAAAAAATCAATACACCAAATTAAAATTTTCCAGCTCAATTTGAAGGGGAGATATGCTTTGAATAAACTGAAAAAATAAGAAATACGTCGTAAAAAACTATTTTTTAGGGTATGCGAGGGTCGTGCAAATGGGTTGATAAGTCGAAAGCCTCAAAAAGGACATTCGGAACTTCCAAGAAAATTGAAACCTCCTACCTTAATTTTGAGGGAAGTTATACGTAGTTGAGATAATTTTTGACCATGTCAAATTTTTATTCGGTTTTTAGCCTGATTTTCCGTTATATATTGTCCATAAAAACCAGGTTATTAAGGTTCAACGACCTACGATGGGTGGGGGTGGGGGAGGAAATATCAACAAAAACCGTTTTGAGCTCCTAGAAGACTACTACGATCATTTTTGACCATGTTGGACATTTATTCTCATTTTTTATATTTTTCCCCCACCACCAAATAAAAAAATTATTTTCTCAGCTCAATACCAAAATTGATCAAACTTGGAGAATAGGCTTCGATTGGGGTGTCATTTAATATTTTAGAGTGGGGATGATCTCGGATCAAAACTCATTTCGGTCCAACTTTGGAGGAAGAGGGTGCTGAGGGGCTAAAATCAGAAAAACTGATTCTTTTCGAACCAATCGATAGATAATCTAAAGCTGTATAATATATCCAAAAATCAGCCTCCCAAGGGAATTGGGAGGGGAGAAGGAGGAGTTTTTTCTGTTTTGACCTTGAAAAAAGGGGGTTCCTTCCCTATTTTCCCTCCAAATTGAGCTGGGGAAGTCGAAATTTGGAATGTAGATTTGATGGAGGCCATAAATGTGCCTTTTAGAGGGCTCGACTTTTCAGACCCATTGCTCCTGTTAACAGCCTCAAATGTGGGTTTTTGGGTCGGTTTTCTTTTGTTCGGCGTTTCTTCCTCAGATAACTCCCCTTCAAATTGAGCTGGGAAATTTGAATTTGTTTTGTACATTTAGTAGGGTTCTTAGATGTGCTTTTTGGAAGTTCTGAGTTTTCAGACATATTGCATTTCCTCACATCCCCAAAAAAGTGGTTTTCTGTCGGATTTTATGCATTATTTTTTGAACTTGTTCCTACCATTCTTCCCCTTGGAGCCTTTTAGTTCAATTAGAAGGGGAGATGTGAAAGGTTTCTCTGCTTTGACCCTGAAAAAGGGCTCTTCCTCCTCTATCTTCCCTCCAAATTGAGTTAGAAAGTCGAATTCGGTACTATGTAGACTCAGTAGGGGCCATGAATGTGTTTTTTTGAGGGTTTCTTACCCGCTGTGCTTTCTTACAACCACGAAATGTAGTTTTTCGTCGATTTTCCTCATTTTTTGAGTTCGTTCATCGCATAACTCCCCTCCAAATTGAGCTAGGAAGTTGAAATTTGGTATGAACATTTGGTAAGGATACCGCACGTGTATTTTGGTAGTTTCAACTCTTCAGCCTGAATGCACCCCTCTAACAACCCCCAAAGAAGTTATCTGCTGGTCGGTTTTTCTAATTTGAGAAGTTGAAATTTGGCATGTACATTTGGTATACGCCCTAGATGTGCCTTTTGATGGTGTTGACTTTGTAGTTCCATTATCCCCCCTTCCCACCCTTCCCACTGATTAGGAGCAATTTTTTTTCAATTCACATAATCATAATACTTCACTAAAATTAGGCTGAAAAAGCGATGTTTTTTCTTATCTCTCTTCAAATGTGAAAATCGTTTTCTCAACTCAGTACCGACCAAAATCAGTCAAATTTAGGAAATATGCTTAAATTTGAAGGCAAAATTCATACTTTTGAGAGGAGATGACCTTAGGTTAAAATTCAGTCATGACCACATTAGGAGGGAGAGGGTTCTGAGAGGCTGAAATTCCAAAAATTTGTCCCTTTTAAGCCAATCGATAAAGAATTGCAAACTGCATAAAGCGTCCAAAAATTAGCCTGTTTGGTCAATTTAGAGGGTTTCCCTCTCTCTACCCTTGAAAAAACATTGAAAGAAAGATGTTCCCCCCCTGGGCCGAATTTAAGTAGGTAATGAAATTTGGTATCTTTATTTGATAAAAAGCACTAAATGCGCTGTTTGAGGATTTTGATTTTTCATCCCTGTTGCATCCCCTCACAGTACCAAAAATGTGATTTTTTGGGGTAATTTTTTGAGTTTTTTAAGTCTTTTCCACGCGTATCTTCGTTCCAAATTGAGCTAGGAAGTTGAAATTTGATTTGTAGATTTAGTAAAGCTCTTAGGTGTGCCTTTTGGGAGTTTCAAATTTTCAGTCCCATTGCGCCCCCTTACAGTTCTGAGGAAGTATTTCTTTGCTAGGCTTTCTCTTATTATTTGAGTTCATTTTACTCATATCTCCCTTCCAACTTGATCGAGTGAGTTGAACTGAGGTATGCTGATTTAGTGGTTGTTTTAAAAAGTACTTTATTGAGAATTAAGATATTCATTCCAATACTTGTCCGTATCCCTACCACAGTTCATGAAAAAAGATTTCGGGACACTTTTTTTTTATCCCATGAGTGGGCAATTCGCATTACTTACTGCCTTACATTAGGAAAATCAGGCTAAATTTTTCTTAATACTTCTTCTTCATCAACCACTTGTGAAAAGAACCAACAAAAACAGAAAAACATTTCGTCGTAGGCGATCCTTCAATTTACCGTTGGGATTTTTTTAATCGCACTTAGGCCTGCATAAAAATACACGAGCCTTGTTGTTTCATCTGGTGATTTCTTTCTGCTCTTCAAAACGTTACAATTGTGAAATCTTAATCAAAAAATACCTTCCTCCTACGCACATAGAAGTTGTTAGAAAGGTATTTATGTTGATAGCGAAAAGTTAAATTAATTTTTCACTCGAATAAATCCTTTGTGTACGATTGCCTTGGCCAGAAATGTCACCTACTACATGTTCAACTATTCCAAAATTACCTCACACTCGTTTGTTGTTTTTAATAGCAAAATTTTTCGTCCCTTTTCAAAGTAAGAAAAAAAATTCCATTCGTACCTCTTACCTAATCGACAACGACGACGCTACAACTGAGATATTTTTTGCCCAACTTTGACCTAGCCCTAAGCTGGTTCGTGTGAAATTCATTTGCCTAGATTAATTCAGCCATTATCGCGTTAAAAGAGAAGAAAAAAAGAACAGATACCTCCCAAGGATACAACAATTACAGTAAATTTTTTCGCCTTGTATTTGCGCCTCGTCTGCGCCTTCGTCGACAAAAACTTCGACTGAAAAATCCATTTACGTTATTAAATTTTTGTTGGAATTTTTCGGGATTTGCGATACAATGGCGACGAGGCCAACGCAACGTGACGTGACAAAGAATCGAAATGAAAAGATGATTATTACACCGAAAATAGGAAAGAAAAGAAGCATTTTGTGCGAGCAATAATGTACCTCTCTACGTTTGCAGATTGTCTCGTGAAAATTCATACGATGATCGGATCGAATAGCATCGAGGCTTAAACGAGATATTTTAAATTAATCGTCAACTTTTCACGTTTAATTCATATTATTTTCAACAAATTTCTGAAATTCAAAACTTTTCACAATGTACATTTGGGACAGGAAAACGTTTTTAAAAACTAGTTCTGATCAAGTGATCAACGATCAGATGAAAAATATCACCAAGAACAAAATGTTTGACGTCGAAAACCTTTACATTGTTGTATTTCAGGAGTGAAACAATGAAAAAATAGTTGAAAATGTCGTTATACAACTTGGAAGTTGCACGAAAAGAGAAAAATCTTCAAAAAAGGTGAAAAATGATGAAAGATTGTTGAAAATGTCATTTAACAACCCAAACATAGCAAAAAAAAAAATGAGAAAAACACTCAAAAAGCGCGGAAAATGATGAAAAATTCTTAAAAATATTGTTTTACAGCTGGAAAGTTGCAAAAAAATAGAAAAAAATTTCAAAAATGTGAAAATGATTAAAACCTGTTAAAATGTCATTTAACACATCTTCAAATTTTTGTATCTTAGCGGCGTAATGTTGGAAAAATCATTCAAATTGTCATTTTATAGCTTATTAAACGAAAAAAATTTTCTACACAAAGGTTTAATGATGAAAGAAATCATTCAAAATGCAATTTTACGACTAAAAACTCATGAAAATTGTAATGAACATTTTAAAAAACGTTGATTTTTGCATATCACGTAAAATTATGAAAAATTTCCAAACCGCGGAAACCCGAAAAAATCGTCAAAAATTGCTGATTTTTCATCATTTTAAAAGTAAAACAAAAGATAAATTGTTTAAAATATACTAACACACCTCAAAAATTGCAAAAAACGAAGAAAATCTTCAAAAAAGTCGTACAACGATAAGAATAAAATATTTACAAAGCCACTTTAAAGCTCAAAAATTGTATAAAACTGAAAATTATCTTTAAAAAAATCAACAATCAATTGAAAAATCGTTTAAAATATCATATCATTACTCATACAGAAAAAACTAAAAAAAACTTTTTGGGATAGTTAGGAGAAGGAAGACAATGAGGTTGTAAAGTTGAAACCCCAAAAAGCACATCTAGAACCTATACTAAACCTATATACCAAATTTCAACTTCTTAACTCAAATTCATGAGGAGTTATACGAGAAAAAAACTCGAAAAATGAAAGAGATACAGGAAAAAACTACATGGGGGAGGGGGGTGCAATGAGACTGAAAATTCAAAATATGTACCTAAAAAGAAAGCGTATGGCTTTGACCAAGTCCACATGTTAAATTTCACCTTTCTAGCCTAATTTGAGGAGGAGATAGGGAAGGAAAGGCCCCTTTTCAAGGTCAAAAAGAGGAAACCCCTTCATATTTCCCCTCTTAATTGACATAAGAGGCTGATTTTTGGAAATTTCATACAACTTTGAATAGTTTATCGATCGGTTCGAAAAGAATTTTTTTTGAGATTTTAGCCCCTGAGCCCCCCCCCCATTTGACCATAATTGAATACTGGAATTATTTATAATAATTTTTTTATTTAAATTTTTAAGATTACTTTTGTTTTTATTTTTTTTTATTTTTATATTTAATTTAATTTATAATTTAAAATATTTTATTTTTATATTATTTAATTTTAATTTATATTTTTATTTATCTTTTTTTAAAGTTATATTTATTTATATAATATTATTTTTATTTTATTTATTTATTAATTTTTTTATATTGTTTAAAATAATTTTTTTTTGTTAATTTATATATTTTTATTTAAGACCCGAGGTAAACCCTACTCCAATTTATCAGATCCATCGCCAATCTTGGCTTTTGGTCAAAAATTGAAAAAATGTAAGTTTTGATATTGTGAATGTAATTGGTACAATTTTTTCCCTTATTTTTTTTATTTAATATTTGTCTTTTGGAAATTTTTCTTCTATATTTCTAGCAAAATTGGTTCATTTATTTTCTTTTACTGTTCGAGACAATTTTTCCACACTAATATTATGTGATCATTTTTTCCTACTTTAGAATTTCATAACTGCATAAGTTCGCTTTCTTAAATAGTGAAACATAACTAATCAATTTAGGGTTAAGGACATCTTTAATTTTCCACAACATGGTTTTGAGGAAACTCATTTGACTGGTTTAAGTTATAAAGGTATATTAAATATAAGCAAATTGTAAATGTTTACTTGACTGTTACCGTTTTTGTAATATACCTTTATAATTTCCACAACATTTCAACTTAAAATCATAAAATCAACCAGAGTAAAGGTCAACTAATTTTTCTCGACATTTCTGATTTGAAATCTTAAAATCAATTCAGGGTCAAGATCAACCGTTGACAGGTCAACTTTCTTGAATTTTCTTTAATATTACAACTTAAAATCATGACGTCAATCCAGAGTCAAGGTCAACTTCTTATGGGTCAACTTTAAACATCTTTATTTTTTCTCAAAATTTCAACTTGAAATTATAAAATCATCCGGGGTCAAGATAAACTAATTTTCCTCGACATTTTAACTCAAAACCATAAGATCAATTTAAGGTCAAATTTTACTGTTCTGACGAGTCAACTTCGAACTTCTCTCATTTACCTCAAAATTTCAATTTAAAATCATATCATTAATACTTCATAAAACAATTCCACTGATGTCACATCTCTAATTTTTCTCATCGTTTCAACTTAAAATCATAAAAATCTACCCTTCATAAAATAATTCCGCTGATGCCATTGCTGGCCATAAAAATCTGTTCACCAGAGTCAGTCCAATGAGGACGTCACACTGTTGATGGCACACTAATTACATCTCTAATTTTCCTCAATATTTCAACTTAAAATCATAAAATCAATACTTCATGAAATAAGCCCACTGATGTCATTCTAGGCCCTAAAAATCTGTCCGCTGTTGTCAGTTCAATGATGACATCACGCTGTTGATGGTCCACTAATGTCATCCAATGATGATGGTTAATTGCAGACGATTTTTCCAGAATGCGCAATTAAACATCTTTTCATGTTAAAATCGTCAACAATTGAACGTCAACAGTTCACCATCATCACTGAATGACATTAGTGGACCATCAACAATGTAACCTACTCATTGGACTGACATCAGTGGACAGATTTTTATGGTCTGAAATGACATCAGTGCACTTATGATTTTGAGTCGAAATGTTGAGAAAAATTTGAGATGTGTCATCAGTGGACTTATTTTATGAAGTATTGATTTTATGATTTTAAGTTAAAATGAAATAAGTTGACCTTGAACGCGGTTGATTTTATGATTTTAAGTCGTAACAATGGCCCCATTTTGCTAAAAATATAGAAGAAAATTTTCCCAATGACAAGTATTAAATAAAAAAAAGCAGAAAAAAAGTTGTACCCATTACATTTAAAATATCATAACTTACATTCTTTCGATGTTAATAATAAAAAATTAAAATAAAAAACATAAAAGCGAAAAATACACCTGACATGGCTAAAAATGGTTGTAATGGTTTTCTAGGACTGCAAAACGAATTCTGTTGATATTCCCCTCTATCCACCTCAAACCAATACACCGTACATGGCCAGGTTTTCATTGACAATATGTCATAGAAAATCAGGCTAAAAATCATCAAAGAATGTAAATTTTACGTAATTTACGAATAAAATCCTACACGATTTCTATTCAACTCAAATAACGCAAAACATTGAAATAACTCTTCACAAAGGTGAATTTTATTTTCCAATACCTAAGGTTTAAAATGATGAAAAAATACCACTCATAATGTCAGCTTGTAGTTCAAAAAAAGAGTAAAAAAAAGAAGTGAAACCTGTTCGAAAATCGGTTATTCTAAACTTTAAAGCAAAGAAATGCTGAGAAAATAGTTCAAAATATCATTTCACACTTCAAAAAAAAAACATTAAAATCTAAACAAAAATTTTCAAAAAATTTAATTTTTAACATTTGGGATACAAAGTGGTGAAAAAATCACTCAAAGGGTCATCTCAAAGTTACAGATTGTAAAAACTTCAAAAAAGTAATTTTCAAATTTTTAGATGATGAAAAATCGATTAAATTTTAAAATTTCTATTATGTATTCACTGCTCCATCTTTAGACTATTAAATTTAAGGCATTAGCTGCTGATAAAGAAATACAATTGTCACAATTAGACCACGTAATTTGGTGTATTGCATGAAGATGTGTTCTCGTACCAGGCCCGTAGCCAGGATTTTTTCTAGGGGGGGGGGCAAAGAGGGGGCAGATTTTTTTTCAACACCAAAAAAAATTTCAAATTCCAATACACTTAAGAATTATA